>PVKS010002932.1:0-110718 GCA_004027875.1 Aplodontia rufa | reverse complement strand
ATATTAATAATGATATGGCTCCTGGCATATAAGTTAAATATGAAGAAGAAAATTATGTCATCCATTCAGAACTGAGAATTCATTTACATGATAGTCAAATTTAATCTAGAAAGGAATATATGTTGGTTGGACTTTTTTTTTTTTGCCCAAACACATAAATATTCAGACCCAACATATAGATTTTTATCTTGTTTTCCAAATGTTTTGTGTAAAAATAAACTGTTAAAAAGATAATATGAAAATGAGGATAATCACAATGTTGGTTAATTCTTGAAAATTTAACTCGGTGCTAAACTCTATTAGCATTTTATAATCTCATTTTAATCCCCATAATAAATCAAGGAGGAAAATCAATGAGGCAGTTGCTATAGCTGTCCCTATATTACCAATGAGTAAACTAAGTCTCAGCGTAAAATGTTTTATTTTTTTTCCACTTAATCTGCCTCAAAGCTGTGGCAATAAAGAAAATGTGACCTCCAAACTAGAACTAGGATTTAGAAATATCTTTTCTTAGAATAACTAACTTCTTCATTTATTTAAAATTAAACAACTGATATTGTGAAGTATTAGTCATCACATGCTAGAAAGTCTGGATATCTTTCTTGGGTACGAGAGTTGTAATCAAAATTCTAATTTTCTTATGTTATAAACTGACTGCTTCAGTTTTCTGGAGACCCAAGCTTTTGAATAACTGAAAGAAGAAAAGCAACATCTAGTTTCACTGGAATTGGTCATTAAGAGGAAAAGGAAACAGCAAAAAATCCTTTTCATTCTTCAGAAGCAGAGTAGATATGGTTGACAGGCAGGGTAGAACCAATTTGAGATGAGAGAAGAGAAGGGGTCATTAACAAGTAGGGGAAAACCCACTCCACCAGTCACCTTGTTCAGTCACAGAAACCCAAAATACGGAAGGTGCAAACTGCAAGCTGCCTGCCCTTTTTATTTTGTCTTTCCTTCCTTCCTTTTTATACTCTTAGAATTTTATTTTCCTTGTAGAATCTGTGCCTACTCTCTTAGAATTAAACCCATTTATGCTTAAACTATCCTAAGAATATTTTAAATAACATTGGTTAATAATTAACACGACTTTATAAAATATTGCAAAAAACTGACTACGATAAAAAGAATCAGTGGAGGATCATCATCATTAGTATGAAACCTGAGTCTTCTCCAAGTCCTAACAGATGTAGCATCAATAAAGAGTTGTTGAAACCACGTAATAGGTTAAATCAGTGATTTTTCTAGCCCTATCTTAACAGAATCAACCTCAGGGGACTATTTTATTATTTTCTGATCTGATCCCCCCATTTTCCTTCCAGGGAGTTGCAGCCTTTCCATCTCCATCAAGTTCACTATGGTGGGCTAGAGCCTGGCTCGGCAGTTACAGAGCTTGCCCAGCATATGCAAGTGAGTGAGTACAAATCCCAGCACCACGTACACATGAAGGCCATGTGAAAAACTCAACAAAACTGATTTTCTCTCTCTCACTGTCCCGCTCTCTTAAAAAAAAAAAAAAAAAGACTCACTGCATTAATGAGAAATGAACCATTAAAGAAACAAAGAAAAAGAAAAAAGAAAAAAAAGTTGAGTTTCTTTGTAAAGTAAGTGAAAGTATATAAGGATTCAAAATTGTGGTGTAGAACCTGCCCTATACTAAGAGGTCCTGTTCCAACAGAGGCAGAAAAAAGTTTGCAACACATGCAAAGAATCCTTCCCATGTAACAGCATAGGGGCCAAAAGTGGTTAACTGTGTTGGAATATGTGTTTGGACATCAACTACCAGGGAGAGCTGAATACAAAACGAGATATAAACAGGATCTAAGTATGCTTAAATTTTCTAATGTGATTGCAGCATAATCTATTTGGTGGAGTAAAAGAAAAAATGACTCTTTTAAAAAGAGTCATAGCTCTCCTGGATTTCTCAATGAACTCAGCATACTTCTGCCAAATAAAGGGGCACCAGTAAATAACTGAAAGTATTCATCTGCAGATGATAACTGATAAGTGGAAAAGTGACTTGTTTTGTCTACATATGTTTTATTTTCCATGTTTGCATTTTATACACACACATACATACTCTAGTCACACTTAAATGGGGAAGAATTCAAATGACTCACTCAAGGTCACATCTGAACTGAAAGGAATGGATCTCAAGAATTTTAATTGATAGTTTGTCTCTAATCATTCCCAAGGTATTCTTTTTAAAATTTTTAATGCACAAAACTGAATTTTTAAAAAATAACTATGATTTTCTATTCAATATATAGAAAGATCCTATGCATACCTCTTCAATTTCTCCTCTAGCTGGAGATAAAACAATTCATGTAAAATGCATATATTGCATAGGAATTTTCTGAGCTGCTAGGCATGAAAAGAGGTTAAGAGATAAGAAATTATTCATGTGAGAGTAATTGTGAGAGTAATAACAGTAAGTGACTTTCTTTAATAATGTGCAGTTAATATCTATGCTCCAAATAGTCATTAGCTCACAAGCGCACATGACAGAAGACTGAAGGAACCATCACCTAATGGTTTACTTCACTTAGGATCTATGACTTAAAAATGACCGTGTACCTCTTGCAATACCACTATGCTCTTCTTTACAGCAACTCAATCATCACCAAGTATGTTTGAGTTCCATTTCATTAAGAATATTTCCACATGCAAGTGAACGATCTCACTTGCCTTGCCTTTGCAGGAGCCTCAATAGCAGGAAGCCCCTGTTTCAAATTGGAAGCAATAGACAACTAGAAATGAATCATGGCTGTACAGAAATGAATTCATGGGAGAACATCACACTCATTACTTATGAAGAGACAGGTGGTTCTTCTTTTAGATTAATTGTGTTACAAACCAACCAATCACGTCTTTTCACAAAGCATTACAAGCAAAAATTTGCTTTCTCTTTTTGAATGTTAGTAGAGGACATCATAAAGGTATGAATTCCTACAGAAATACTTAAGACAATGTGCTGTGGTAATAATTCATCTTTTTATGTCCTTACTTTGCGAGGAGAAAATGACCCTCTGGCTACTGTCCAGGTGACACTGATATTCTTTTATCCCCACTGGTAAAGGAATTTGTAAGTGGAGGAAATGACAAAATAAATTTATTTGAGTATTGTCAACTAAACTAGTGGCCATGTTTAAGCCTCTTTCAGCAACAAAAATAAATGCAATCTATCTAGTTCTCTCAAAGACAATGTAACCTTATCGAATAGGATAATGCATGTGTGAAATGTGTCATGACATCACAGAGATGGCACCACCATCCTTTTTATAAAATAAAATAAATTTTCCATGATTCAATGCGCTGGTCATTATATGTTAGGGATTTATTCCAACTTCTGCAAGACCTTTACTTGGACTTAATATTCTCCACTTTTGGAAACAAATATGCAGAACACATTCTCCTTCATGGCACAGACTGAAGTAAAATTATGACTGCACGTTTGTTTATGATTTTGACCATATATGGAGTTTACATTTCTCATGATAGTTTTCACAGAGTTACTGATAAAAGAGATGGGAAGTTAAGAACATAAACTATAGAATTTAAAACAATTTTCTCAGTTTTGGAAATATCTGGTGAGAGTGAGGATGGGAGAAGAGTATGGTGCAGCTGAGGCAATGAGTTGTTGCAAGAAAACAGGCACGTAATAATTTTGGTACTTAAATCAAAATAATACTCCTGGTTTACAAAATGCTCAAAGGAAAGACATACTTCCATCAGAAACAATGAGTTGCACTGAAGTCATTCTTAACAGGTGAAACTCTGAAGGAGGAAGAGGCTTCAGAATCTGAACATAGGTTGGGGTCACCCAACCCTCATCCCCCAACTCCCTGTAACATAGAGAATCAACGGACTGAGCTAAAACAACAACAGTGCAGTGGACAGAGAGGATTCCATATGATATTTCCCTCCCCACCCTCCCCCACTTCCTTCCTTTCCCCTCACAAATCTAATATTCAAGAGGTTGAAGAGAATTGAAGAAAGTAAAGCATTTTACGTTGTAGACATTGCTCTAGCTTCTTTTCCTACTTATTTTAAAGAAAAAGAACAATGCTTAAATCAGTGTAAGCCAAAGAATTTATAATTTCATGAAACATGTACAACTCACTACTTGATAGGAGCTGAGTAATATTCTCAATGTACAATTTAGAACTTTGTTCATAATGAAAACACCTTTTTAAATTATAGACAATTAAATTCATTTACAATGTCATAGTAAAACTAACCTATTTATTATAAACCAGGAATTTAAATATGGAATGTGAGACAAGTCAAAAACAATAAGCATACGAGTAATCTGGAGTGATCAAGGAAAAGTTAAAGTGAACATGACTATATAAAAAAGTAGGGTATAAAAGTTATAGAAATGACTTCTCTGAAAAGAATAAAATGTGTCTTAAATGTTTTAAGTGCTTAAACACTCTCAATTAGGTAGGAAATTCAGCTTTTTAGAATGACTCATTATCTCAGGGACTCAAATACAAAAAGTTTTATTCTATTTTTAATAACAGTACTGAGAAAAGGGCAGGTTCATTTTTGCATTTGTACTTTATATTTTACATTCCAATTCTGATTATGCAACACTCACCCAGTGCCTTTTTTGGAACTTTTAGTATCGGAGTTACATAATGTATGTTCTAGTATATGAACGTATTTTGGTAAAAGTGAAAATAATTAAAAATTAATCACATTTTGCTAGAAATGAAGATTTATTTCTTTCCTTAGAGAATTCTCTGAAAGTCAACCATCAGATGATCAGTCACTTTATTATGAAGTACCAATTAAATACTTAAAGTTCAGACTTGTCAATTAAAATAAAGTTTCCTATGCTGTTACTTTGCATATAATCTCTGATGCATAATTAGAAAATTTAAATGGCAACTAGTACATTTTAAATTCTGAAAAAATAAGCTTAAAGTAAATGAATCTCTTGTATATAACTGTCAATATACTTGATAAACCTAACAAAAATGAAGGTACCTGAGACCTTGTGTTGGAAAGTCACAAAGCAAGTAAATACTTTTGTTAGCATAGTTGGTGGTTCAATAGTCTATGCTTAGGTATGTCATATAGTTAAGCCCTAAGAGGATATTTCTCCTGTCAAAGTTTCTTTCTTATTTAACCAAGACCAACTTACATCTAAGTTTCTTTATATCATCTAGGGAAAGGTTTTCTGAGAAAACATAAACTAATACATACAAAATTTTCATTCTATTAATCAATATGATCTAAAATTTAAGGTGCATTTACCTTAACAATAATATGCTGAAAATGCAAGAAAAACTGTCCAGATAAATAGACTGACTTTACTCTGTACATTTATAATATAAGCATCAAGTTCTAATATTATGGTTTCCACGTAAAATTTAATCAGGATATTTTATGTTCTCTACTTAAATTTCATTTTAAAAATTATTTTCAAAAGGCAAAATATTGGTTTGTTACTGTTTCATCATTTACTCTGAGTATTCAGTTCACACTATAAGCACTATCCATATTTTCTTTAAAATATTTATAAAGGAAATGAAACCATTTTGAAGTTAGGCATAATTCTCAGTTGCTGTTGAATTACCCCACATGTGTTTAAAATGATTATTTGGAAATTTTGTCGTGCTTCATATCTTGACTGGTCATCCCACTGGCTCCACAGGAGGCCAAGAAGACAAGTGATATCTTAGAAGTGATAATAAAGTTGACTGTGAACGTTTCTTCAGGTAGTTGGGGAGGCAGTGGGATGGTGTGGAGAACCAAGTGTATGGACTATTAGGGTGCCTCCTGGAAGATCCTTTGAGGCTTCTCCTAGATCTTTCAGGAATCCAGAATTGCTGGAACTTTACTGACAGTACAGAATTCTCCCAGGGGTCACACTTTCAGTTTTTCAGTGGACATATCCTCCTGAAAAAATACTCTGACACTTCAAAGTGAAACAATTTAAACTTGATTATCAGCTTTTGTTCTCCCAGTTCCAAGAATGGTTTTGCTTCTGTGCTGTTCCTATTTATCAGTTTTTTCAAGTATTAATCTTTTCCAGTTCTTTTAATTGGCACACAAAATTATACATATTCATGGGGTACCTTATGATGTTTCATGCATAGATTATAAAATGTTTAAATCAGGGTAAACATATCCATCTCCTCAAACATTTATCATTTTTTTGGGTGAAAATATTCAAAATCTTTTCTTCTAACTTTTTCAAAATATATAGTATATTATCTCCCTTGCAATAGAACGCAAGAACTTATTTTTACTCCTTAAATTTTAACATGAAAAACCGAATTTATTTAAGATATCATAATTGGACTTAAATTTATTTTTAAAATGGAGATTAAAATATAGATGTATACACATATGGTAGAGGAGATATAGAATTATATTTCGCAGTGAAAAAAGAAATCACATTTTAGAAAGTTCTAGTTGGTTTTCTTAACCTTAAACTCATAATCAATGAAAAAATATAGATGTTTAAACTTTAATATACTCTCAATCTATAAAATAGGCTTGTATTTTGAATAAATCAGATGCAGGCTCAAATCTTGGTTCTTAAGTTTATCAGCTATGTGATCATGCAGGTACAGTTTAACCTTCAAAACTCTCAGTTTCCTTATCTGTAAAATGGACAAAATGAAACCTAACAGCTCATGGAAAAAAGGTCCAAACGTTTTAGTGACTGCCCTTGATAGTGAAAACACTTCTCCACTGATCACAGTATGCCTCTGTTGGATCACATTCTGAGAATGGAAAGAGAAAAGGAAACAAAGAACCTTATCATCAAGATACATGGGTGAAAATTAAGGATGCTCTGACGGGAGATGAAAAGGGATATTATTATATTTGTAATGGACCACTATATTCAAAGGAAAGTTGAATCATTAACTCCTGCTCCAAAGAGAAGTAGAGAAGTTTTTAAAAATCACTCAAAATTTACAAGGGAAGATTTGTTTTTGTTTTTTTTTTTTTAAATTTAACAAAGAACTTATAAAAAAAGGAATCAATTCTCAAGAATGGAATACCTTCTTAAAGAAAGAACTTGTATCATATCAAACTGAAAGAGGATGGCCATCTGTAGAAAAAATATGACACACATTCCGCACAGGAAGAGGGGATGGATACAAGAACATCTCGTAACATGTAGTTACTCTACAGCATATATTTATCACATAATCATTTATAGAAATATATTCTTGCTAATAAAATTATAGCCAGATATCAAGTTATGGGAATGCACTTTTAGCCTCAATACTTTCTTCACTTTATTTTCTCCATTGTTTTTCTTGGGCTTTCCCAGTTTTATTTTATAACTTGTAATTTACCAGTATAAGCCAGCTTAACCTGTTCTAGAATTTTTGAAGTGATGAAACTGTGGTTATATCTTGACTGTGCTGGCGCCCTTATGACTGTATGAATCTGCCAAAATTTGCTGAACCCTGAACTAAAGTAGGTGCATTTAAATGTATATAAATAATGCTTCAATTTTTTTAACAATGGAAAAATAATTTTTAAGTAAGATTGCATATTAACAAATAAAGTAATTAATGTTTCTTTCAAGTAGTTCTAACAAGGTTTCATTTACTGCTAAATTACAAGAAAAACAGAATTCTTTGGAAACAGTTGGTTTTGGATATTGACTTCCATTGTTTTTTTTTCTTGCTTCATAGGCATAAAATAATATTGAAGTTTCCAAAACACTCTTTATGGTATTAGCGTATAATACTGTGAAAAACACACAATAAAATTTCCAAAGTACTTGGCATAGCACATTGTATAGCTAAGTATTATTTAATACAAACTCACTGTCATGCATGTGCCTATACTTTCTTAACCATAACTCTACTTTTAATATTTACTAAAAACTAAGATATTTAAAAGATAATATGAAGATAATTGCAATCTTTATAGAATTTCAGGATATCAATAACAGGTGGAAAAGAATAACTCATCTAATGTGACTTATTAATTAAACAGAAATGATACTTGCAATTGATGTAATTGAGTAATTCACAAATTTTGCCAACAATAGAACATAAAAGGAATCTCTTGTACTTTTTCCCCTCCAAGAACCGCCCAAGAAATGTCTCAAGCAGGAAATTAAGAAATACATAATACATATATTTTAATTTGAGATATTTCTTTATCTTTTGAGTACTGGACAATACCATCAGCATCAGCAAGTTCTTTTTTAATACTGAAGAATCTTTTAAATATACAGAATAGGATTTAACAATAATCCATTTTTAGTGTGACTATAAAATGAGATTTCTTAAGTGTAAAATGTTCACTTTTATCAATAATCCTATCTCAGACACTTGTTTTATTTTGCCCATAGTCACAAATTATTTTGGCTACTATATGGTGAATTTCACTCAATTTTCTAGAAAGCAAAGGGGCTTTCTGAACAAAATCAACAGGTTGATAGAGAAATTATTTAACAATAAATATATGGAAAAAATGAATGAAAATTAGAATTATTTTTAGACCAAAAACTTATTTAGGGTAATCTCATTATCTATAAGTTCATCTGAGTAAAAGAACTAGAGTGTTTTAATTCAATGTTTATGCTATCTAGTATGATGTCCTATACAGATAAGTTACTGGTTAGAAAATAAGAACACACAAAAACTATGGGAAATATGATACTTGGCTAGATAATGGCAGTAGCAACTATGATAAGGTGACTTACAAAATATGGAAATTTGTTTTCCTATGGTCTCCCATAGGTGGGCTTTTTTGAGAATTATTTCACTGTTTTAGGCATGCTCTTTCCATCCTTTCTCCACCTGGTTTATTTATTTAACGTCAGTGTCCCTAAATGCGTAGTATTCATGTTCTTGGCAGGAGTCACAATTTACATCCGCATATATTATGTGGCAAATAATTTCACTCAGGATAGAATGAATGACAGTGTGAACTGAAGGAAGAAGAGAAAGATAACTACTAACTGAATGCTAAAAGTTGCCTACTTACCAACCATACGCCATGCATTTCTGGTAAGAAACTGGCCTGTTGAAAATAACAGCCAAACCAACAATGAATCGTTTCCTATTAGTGTTAATGCAGATATGTACCACTAGAAACACAAAACAGACATTCTGCACATAATGTTGTATATACTCTCCAGCTGTGAAATACAATTATCTTAGGTGTATATCTTTTAAGTTTAGAAGGAAAAAAACTGTTTTTCAATTACATAACCCTGCACTGCTGATATCCCTGGCACATAGTTTCAATAACTCAATGGGCTGGGGAAATGGCTTGATACATTACTTCCAGCTCTCCTTGCCTACCTGCTGAGACCACAAATCACCCCACCTTCCCCAATAGCAGCCAGAGACCCTTCTATACTAATCAGAGAGTTCTGTCTTTATCTTGTCAGAGTCTTTCCTGAAACTATTGTGTGCACAGAATGCCTGATGTTGGCCCTCAATGACCTTTCTTGGGGTGGCAGGGAGTGAGCACCTCCATCTTCTACGAGTTGAGAGTAGACAGACTCCAACACATACCGATAAACTGTTGTGTCAAGTGCAAACCTAGTACCTACAGCAAAAGACATGATGTGTGCAGAGACCCTGGATTGTGTGTAAATGCCCTCACGTGGGCCTCTAGGAGGCAGTATCAGGACTATAATAGTTTTGCCTAAAGCCTGGAATCAGTTGAGGAATCCTATCCCAGGTGTTGTTTTCCTTGCGCTTGAACATAAGAAACAACAATGCCTCCTTACGTTGTCATTGTTTATCTCTGTGATTTCTATCTAGAACTGAGCAAAAGAGCCCTGCTAATATCACTGAGCCACAGTATCAACAGAAGTGCCATGTGCTTATTTTTCTGGATTATTTTTAGAGAACCTAAAAATATGGTAGGTTTAGCATAACAGGGAAAAGCAATTCCCTTCTAAGGAAGTAATTTTTTTTTCAATTACCATTTCAAAGGCTCAACTGTTCCAAAGCAAGGTTTACCCTGAAAATGTTACATTAAATTAAAGATAGCAAGAAAATTTTCAATAAGCATTAGAATAATCAAGATCTATACAAAGGATGAAGTCACTACAGATGAATAGTTACTACAAGAAATCTCTTATATTGTTAGAAATAGCACTATATGGATGATATTTTATGCGGTTAAAGAAAGAAAAGAGTAACGAGGAAATTATATAAATTTATTCAGATCATTTCAGGCAGGAAAGATCTGAAACAGAGGCTCCAAGATCTTTGGTTATCATTGTAAGTTCGCTACATTATCAGTCAGTGGGCAACCAGAGAGAAACATGATATGAACTCTGCTAGGTTCCTGGCCATTACCAAAATGCCATTTCATTTCTATAGTAGGAGGTGACAATATTTCTGGAATTTATTTAGAACTTAAAAATATTAACTTCACATGAAAACTGTCAAGAAGTAGAGTTGCTAAAGCTAATTTTACAAATTTTGTGTAACTTTGAAAATGATCAAAATTTAGGCAGTTGGGGGCCAGATTAGAATTAAAACTGCCTGAAGAAAATACTTAAATTATAATTTGTCAAGGAATAACATATGATAACACTTACAATAAAAAGTGTCTTATTTATTGGATGTTGCAGAAATAAGATAATCATCCTTATAAGAATAATCAAGGGGAGAAACCTTCTCAGATGATGTGCCAGAACTCAATGGCCAACACACTGGCCATAAGAAATCTTTATTGCCAGTATCTCACTATGATAGAGTTGCATAGCTGTGGAAGGAGACAGACTCTCTTTCTTTTTTGGATTTCCAGACACGGAGGAGATGATCTGACCTTGAGGAAGTGATTACTGCACATCACCTAGTCGCCCTGGACTTTGAGGTAGATAAAGTGAAGTGACATTATGAAAAGATAAGAGTGACAGTTTCTAGCATATGCTTGTGCTTGTTTTAGGGAGCATGAAGTCTGAATGCTTTCTCTTCCACTGACATCTTTTCACATATTTGAAGACAACTGCTATGCTGCCTATTGATTTCCCTCTTAAATTCCCTTATGTATTCATTTTTATTTGGCACTTACATGACATTTCTGTGTCATACATTGTTCTCGTACTTTGAAAATACTAATTTGGTTTCTTAACAAATCTGAGATATAGGAACTACTATAATTTTTATTTTATGGGTGAAGATCTCGAGGTTCAGAGATACCCAGTAAGTTGCCCAAAGTCAGCAGGTAGTTGGAGCCATTGTTGAACCCAGGCAATCATTGCTATAGCTGTTAGCTAAATATCCTTCAACATTTCATCAAAAGGGTCTTTGTTCTTAATTTATACACCAATCTAATCAACTTTCACACTTTGCCAATCTTCCTAATAGTTGGTGTCCAAAGATTCTGAAACCAAATCCTAGAAAACAGACCAAAATGGGGAATAACATGAAAATGTTCACCTTCATTCCAAGTATTATTATTAGTACTGTAGTTTCTGTAGTTGAAGGCTTATTCATTCTCTCATCTCATATCCCAAACCATTGCAACAAAAGGAACCAGCAGTCCCCAAATCCTATAAACCTAAGAAGATATGAACTATTTGGGCCACTGAATCTCCAACATATTACACAGAGATAGACAAAAAGTCCAAAGTATTATTTAATATGTATTTGCTAGCTGAAAATGAATTAAAGAATTTTTTGACACAAACAAGTATTAAGAGAGCTTGACATTTTGAATTGTGTAATAAACAAGACATAAACAATCCTAAACAGAAGACTTTACATTTATTTGTTTTAGATTATATCTTTCTATTTAAGATCACCAATAAAGTCTGTTTTAAACTTTTTGATTTCTGATTTTTATCATCTAGTCCTTTAAGATATTCCTTCTCAATAACTTGTCTCCTAGCAATACACATTGTCATGTATTCATGTAGTCATTAAAGTTAGTGTTGAAAAACATTGAGATGGAAAGGGCCAAGGCCAAAGCTTGTGAACATGCCTTGTTGACCACTGTAAGCCAACTCTGGTGGATCAACAATAGTGACTTACTATCTTTAGGTAACTCAAGCCACTTGTAGTCCATGAACTTTGGCCAAGTCATATGAAATTGGCATGCTTTTTTAAGTTAATACAAGGAAATATCATTAATTTCATATAATACAACCTAATTAAATCCAGTCTACATTTCTTCCTCTTCTAAGAGTGTCATGTGAGACTTTGCTAAATATTTCAATTAAGTAAAATAAATCCATGTCCATGTCAAACATGGCATTTATAAAAGTTATTAAGATTTATTGATTTGGTAAATTATTAATATCATAAATTTTATAAAAGAAATTCAGTAACTTGGCATGACTTGACTTCCAAGTGTGTTGTGTTGCTTCCACAATTAAGTAGGTTTCTTATCTATGGAGCTAAGGCTCTTAATTACCTCCCACAACACTAAGTAAAGTGTTTTGCACATCATAAACACACACCCAATGTTGAATAAATAAAATCAAATATTTCGAGTGTGTTCATAACTCATCCAGCAACAGACTTTCATTGAAAAGTCTTATATATAATATTCTGGAACAATTATTTTTCAAAATATCTCCTATTACCAATCTAAAATTTTTGGCTTTAATAAATTTTGGCACATCCCACTCATATGAGATTGATAATTCTAACATTTATAAACAGGAAAAAGACCTATTCTTATTAAAAAGCCCCTCTTTTGGTCTATAGGAATTGAATATATGCTTAACTGAACAATCGGTTGGTGTAGACATAGAGACACTGCTGATAATGGCATTGTAACAGAAAAAAGGTAAAGAACTGCTTGTTTAACCTTTTGGGCTCTTAAGCAAAACTGATGCCATACTCAAAATTTGATACTATTTCTGATATTACTGTTTTGATATCACTCTATCAAATACTACACACCACTCTCATGCTTAGAAAACATAAGCAAATTTCTGGTGGTACCAGTTCAAGTCAGTGGAGCCTGGGAACACTTTTACTACCAAAATCCAGTGTTCTTAAGTGGGCTTATGATACAACAAACTCACTTATAATTAGAGGAAAATATCAGCAGCGACTGTGGGATTCTTTCCAACTATGGATTTCCTAGTGCTTGAATTAAGATTTCTTTGGCTCTAAAATGAAGCAGACTAACACACTTAGACCGTCTATCGATACTTGAGGGTTGGAAAGCTCATGCAGTTCCAGCATCCTTGGTGACCTGTCTGACTCTTTTACTGGCAGTCTTTTTTTTTCCCTACCCAAGCAAACTAACAATCAAAAGATGACTGCTTATTGTTTCTTTTGTTAATGTAAGCTTCTATATTCTACCATGTAATTTTAAGTTAGAGGAAGAAAAACCCCAGAGAAATTGCAGTTACTGTCCTTGATATATGCATGAGTATGTATTTATCTGTAATATTTTTTGAAACAGGAAAGCCAAAGGATTCTAAAATGATTTTTCTTATAATTGCACTTCTTCCCCATTTGTCTGAGGCTTATTATGTTTATCTGTGGATGACTGCTGTAATATTTTTAGCACTACTTATTAAAACTCATGTCTTGAAGTCTTGTTCAATATTGCTAATTAACTTCTTCATTACCGTAAGCATGCTGCTAAACCACACTACTGTCACAAATTTTTTAAATGGATAAACAAAATCATGTAATATAAACAATGATACAGCTGCTCATTGTTTATACAGCTCCACAAATAATGGCCAAGTGCTACAGACAGAATCAGTGAATATTACTCCTCATTAATGAGAAAAGAAAGGAATCTAGTAAATGCTGTGCACATCAAAATAACAAGAAGTTCACATATTTAGGAAGCAGCCAGTACTGCATCTCTTCTCATAATATTCATGGACACTCTGACAAATGATAACTATATCCTCCTCATTCCACTGCAAGTAACAGAGGCCATGTACTTTAATTCTAAAAAAAAAATGCTTTGAAATTTAAAGGGATCAGTTTTATCACACATTCACTCTAATTCATTTAAGGTCTTGATGTAAATTAAAGTATTCTATAAATATTTATACATTCAGGGAATTGTGTAAGATTATGAAACCTAATTATGTCATATAATTGAGAAAAGCCAAAAGCCTCTGAATTATCAGAGATAGAATACCTAGAATCTAAAGGTAGGTAGATATGAGAGTAATAACAAAACAGGAAACTGATGTATCTTTTAAGCTTTCTTTTTTCCTGTACTTTAGAACTGCTTAATAATCCCAACAGTTAAAATGTGAACCTTTATATTATTTTCTTGGTTTTACTATTTCATATTTTTTAAGTAGGTACAATACCAGAAACAATTTACATCCCAATCAGATAGGGTAGCGTATGAAAAAATAAATCGAACTTCATCCAACAAAAGCCCATGGTTACAGTGATAATTCAAGTTGGCATAAAGCTGAAAGAACTAACATAAATTGAAATAAGACTTTTTAGAACAACTTAGAGGAGGTAAAGTTTATTTGGGCTTATGGTTCCAGAGGTTCAGTCCCATGGTTGGCCAGGTCCACTGCTCTGGGCCTAAGATGAGGCAGAAAATCATGTGGAAGGACGGGTGGAGCAGCACCACTCCATTCATAGTAGTCAGGAAACATAGACAGCAAAGAAGGAAGGGGCCACAGGAAAGAAGAATCCTTCTGGGTGACACACCTCCTCAAACCCTGCTCCACCTGCCTACAGTTACCACCCAGTCAGTCCACTCAAACTAGGATGGATGATCAGGTTACAGCTCTCATAATCCAATCACTTCTTTTCTGAATACTCCTGCATTAACACAGGAGCTTTTGGAGGACACCTCAGATCCAAACCATAAGAAATGACTAAGCCAAATATTTCAAGAGGTAAACTCTGATACACATTAAAAAAGAGGTTAAGGGAGAGGATGACATAGACAAGTGCTACCCTAAGTGAGCTTCATAAGTAAGAATAGCGCATTAATGTCCAATTTTAGTAATGTAAAAGGTATAAGTTACGGGGCTGGAGCAGAAGCTCAGGGATTACAGCGCTTGCCTGGCATGCACAAGCAAGCATGTGAGTTCAAAGCCCAGCACAGCATACACAATGAAGTCTCGGAGCAACAAAGGGCACATGAAAAACTAAATAAAGTTGATTCTCTCTCTCTTTCTCTCACTGTCACTCTCTCTAGTATAAGTTACTAGATTCCCTTTTAATCAGAACAGAAAAGTTAATTCAACAGATTCCCATCAAGACATGCTTTAGAAATGTACAGTATTAATTGGGCAAGTCACCAGATGCTTCTGTTTTCAGAGAGAAAAGTAAGAGCAGTAGAGGGATGGAAAAATTAAAGTTTGCAGGTTAGCCTGATTTAGGGTGGGCAGATTCTCTTTTTCTCTACATTGACTTAGGCCTCAGCTGGTAAAGCTGAGTCCAACTTACGCTGCCTTTGAATAGCCAGAAAAATTAACACAGTCAGAAGGAATGATGAGTCTTGAAGCAGTCACACAGCATTTCAAAACAGCTCTTCATCTGTCCACATTTAGGGAAATCAGCGGGAAAGCCTGACAGAAGACATCCGTCATGTGCTATGTAGAATGCATTAGTATACTAGGAGAAATTATGAACAGAAATGAAAAATTCAAAATTTGCCTAATCCCATTCTTCAGTATGAAATACATTTTTGCCTTAAGTTAAAATATGGAGCTCTGAGGTATTGTCTGTGGTGTGGTTGGAACTTGACCACTTAACAAATCCCTTTAAGTACAGTAACAGGTCTAATTTGTCTTGATGCCTACTTTTCACCTTTTTCCCCTCTGACATGTGAATAGACCATGAGCAGCTGCAGAGCACGGCATGGTTGCTTACAGTCTCATGTCTCTTCTCAGTGTGTTAATTTATTGCTGCTATTCAAGGTGAGGAAAAATGGCACCCTGCTCTGCCAGGACAAGCTCATGAAGAGACATGTGCATCCTGGATCAGGCTGCTCTTCTGCTATGACAACTATACAGACAATAATTCTGTGAGGACACAAAACAGGGTCATTTAATGAAACAAAATAATGCTCTTCCCTGCCAGAGCCCCTAGGCCACAGAGAGGGTAGTATTTATTGCTCTACCAATTCCTAATGAATTAAGACAATCATTCATGTTGATAATATAAATTCTGTTTAAGTCTTAGGAACCTAGAGCAGTGATTCTTTTTCAAACCAAGAATCACCCTTAAAAAATATTATTCCAGGTTCTAGCTTTAAATAATGGATCAACATTGTAGGGATCTGACCTGATGTGAGTCTAGGAACCAGGCAGAAATTGGCATTTTAACCTGGTCATGGGGTGATTTAGATTTATATACTCTCACTACAGTGAGTGATAAGACATTGAGAAAAACCTAATTAAAAGCCAGGAATAAAAATGATCAGAGAAATATTTTAAGAAATAATATAATGATTTTATTATACCCTATAGATTATACTGACCTACTAGGGGTATTGGTTATCTACTAATTCTAAAATTTTAGCAACTTGTTGAAAATTCAGATTCAATTTTAATTTGTACCACATTTATATTTGATCACACTTTGATGCCCACAGGCCTCTATCTCTTAGGACAGTTACATTTACTCTTTTTTTTTTTTTTTTTCTGTTTTAAAGAGAGAGGGACAGTGAGAGAGAGAGAGAGATAAAGAGAGAATCAATTTTATTTAATTTTTCATGTGGCTTTTATTGCTCTGGGGTTTGAACCTACATCCTCGCATGTACCAGGCAAGCACCTTAACTGCTGAGCCACTGCGCTGGCCCCACATTTACTCTTATTCTATACTTGTGCTTGTTTTTGCTATACAAAAGTATAGGAAAACAGTCTTTGAATCACCAAAACATTTAAAACCACTGATTACTAAAACATAATTATTTGCCTCCCAAAATAATCAAATAAAAATCACTGTAAATATTCAAATACTTCCTCTATAAATGATGTTTAGTATGATTACACGATAGCAATGACCCTTATGTTGACCTCTACTTTTGTCATCAAATGCATTCACTTTCTTGTTTTAATAGCTAATTATCACTGTTCAGTTAGCACACATATTCCTTCTTAAGAAACATAAGTATGATTATAATAAAAGGTCATATTGGATAATTTCTTTTTAACAATGAATAGTTTAAATAGACGAATTTGTTTCATTGTTAAAACCTATGGTAAACAAATTAAATTTTTAACTCTGATTAGAATGGGTGACTGTTTTCATTCAAATTCAATGTTGCCACATTTGTACTTATGATTTTTTTCTATGTTTTTGCCTTTCAATTTCTGTCCTCACAAACAACTGGTGAAAGCTGATGATCAGAACTCTTTGAATGGCAAAGTTGACTGAGAGTATTACCAAACCAAATACCGGAATGGAACATAAAAACTATTTGTTAGGTTTCTGGCGTAAGAGTTCAACTCACTATCTTACTCAGTTTCCATAAGAAAGTAGACTCAATAATATGGTATGTACTTTTTCAGGGGTCTACAATGAAGAAATAGAAACAGTCTCTAGAAAGTCCCAATACTTTTAAGAACTACTGTATACTGGTTACCCACAGCTAACTCTTCATGGTTTTAGTTACTTATGGTCAACTATGGTCCAAAAGTATTAAATGCAAAATTCCAGAAATAAACAACTTATCAATTTTAAATTACATTCTATTCTGAGTATTATGATGAAATCACATGCTATGCCTCTTTCCTACCTGGTATGTGCAATATCCCTTACTTCAGTGTATTCATGCTGTATGTACCACCCACCTGTTAGTCACCTACTAGCCCTTTCAGTTATCAGATCAATTGTTTTGGTATCTCAGTGCTTGTATCTAAATAACCCTTATTTCACTTAAGAATGGCACCAAGAATGGTAGAAGCTTTTTTTGTGGCATAATGCTATACTGTTCTATCATTAGCTATTATTAATATTATATCTAAGTTATAAATTAAACTTTACCATAGGTATGAATATACAGGAAAAAATAGAGTATAAAGAATTTGTGCTGTCTGTGTTTCAGATATCCAGCCAGGGTCTTGGAATACATCCCCATGGATAAAGGGAGAGTTGTGTATAAGTTTTTCATCCTTAACCAAACAAAACAAAGCACAGGAAGAAAATAAGGCCTTTTCCTGCACTTTCATTTTCAGAATGCTCCTTCAGTATTTTTCATTTGCTTGTCAGGATCACAAGAGGGTGCTAATTGTATTTCTGATGCAAATTGAACACAATTAGAAGCCTTATTTTTTTTGCATCCTTTCAGAGAATTCTAAATTGATTATTGGTCCTTTATTATTGTGGATTATTAGGTTAATTTTAGGAAATTTATTTCAAAGCTTCAAATATTGAACATATTCACCAAAGAAATCTGGTAAAATCCAGAAGAGGCACAAATCTGAATCCTTCAGATACTATGTACAAATTTTAAAATTTATATTTAATATCAACATTAAATTTTTGGATCCTGTATTTGTTAATATATGTAGTACATAAAATAAAAATGGACTGATACTACATAAATTATTTTTTCAAAACTGTAAGGACACTTTCTAATATAAATAAAACTAAAGAAAATGTATAATAATTAAATCCCCAAATTATTTAACCTACTTTTTGAAAATATTTGCAATACCTAATGAACATTTCTCAGTATTAAATGTTCTTCTAGGCATAACGTTAATAGTTGTACTGATGAGACATTTAGTATATGATCTAATAATTGTATACAAAATTAATATACAATATGCATTAATATATTCAGGAAGATACTTTTGTTGATACTCTGTTGATATTTTGGGAAAAAATTATCACAGAAAGGTTTTACCTATACAGATGGAACTTTTCCTCTTTCTTAATCAGAGTAGTTTTACCATATATACATTTAATTTACATGAATTCAAGTAGTTTTTATATAATTAAAATACTATATACTTTGTAAAGGAACATCTGATTCCGTATTTCATACACTGTACAATAATAAACCACTCTTTTTATTCTCCATAGGGATATGATTTCTAATAACATATTTTATGAACTATTAAAGGAGTTTAAAAAATAATTTTGATTATACTTAACTTTTACATTAATATGTGCTTTCAAACGATAACCCTGATACATAATTTAATTTCATTAAATGATTATTTTTGATGTTCAATTCCTAATGTGAATTCTATCCTGAAGTTCAATACTTTTATGATATGACTCTGTTCTGACTGGTTATCTTATTTTAGTAGTAAACCAGAGAACTAAAATTCCCCATGCTCATTTGTATATAGTAGCCTTTTGTTCACTGTCAGGTTTAGAGCATTTTAGCTTTTCCTTGCATGCAAATCTGACCTTTGAACCTTTAGGATGATTCTTCGGTCTGGAAGATCAGTTAAGTGAGAAGTCCTGTTCATACACTGAAGTGCTCTGCCACATCCCCAAACCTTAAAACTCATAGTTATACCAAAGCTGTCATAGAAGTCTGGAATACCTGACAGATTAATCTATTCATATTCAGGGGAAATTTGGTCAACATGACAGCAGATGACAGAATATGGCATCCCAAAAATGCTACTTTAGCATACTGTTTGGGGATTTTGAACTGGAAGCAACTAATAATAAGCAGAGACAAGGCCAAATGGCACTATATTACTAGTTGAGCATCACTAATCTGAAAATTCAAAATCCAAAACTTTTTGAGAGCCAAAATAACAAGTGGAAAATCCCACACCTAACCTCATGAGAAGGGTTACAGTAAGAATTCATTAAATTATTTATAAATAAGTCATGAAATCACCTTCATACTTCGTGTATAAGGTAAATTTGAAACATAAATGAATTTGATATTTATGCTTGGATTCCATTCCCAAGATAACTCATTATATATATATATATATATGCAAGTATTCAAAAATCCTCCAAAACATCAAAAATTCAAAGCAATTATGATACTAAGCATTTTGAATAAGGCATACTCAATTTATGCTAGAAAAGGGGAAATTCTAGCATAAGATCTATTTTTTTTTTAAAAAGATGGAAAGAGAGACAGAATCAATTTTATTTATTTTTCCATCTGGCCTTTGTTTCTCCATCAACTAATTGTGTATGTAGTGCTGCAGTTTGAACTATTCTCTTTTATAATTTCATAGGTACCAATATTTAACAGCATACTTCTTTCTAAGGGATAAGCGGTCACATAACATTCCCACATTCCACATGGACCAGTTCTTTTGCAATATCTGGTGACCCTGTAGGTAACTTAGCTTCAGTTCTTCCCTTCCAGCTCCATATGTTCAACCTGGAACACTGCATGAAAAGTGTGCTCTTTCTTCTTGGCTTTTCTTCTGAATCTCATCAAGCACTTTTCCATCTACCAAAGGACAGTTCAATATATTTCACTTTTATCCTCATTTTTATATAATTTTAAGCATTGCTATAATGCACATCCTTGTGCACAACTTTCTGTATGCCAATATGAGAGTTTCTTTATGGGTAAAACTTAGAAATGGATTCCTAATACATATGGTATGCCTAGCATTCGGTCAGGATTTTTCTAGATGACAGGTCTCAAATCAAGCTACCCCAAAATATGACACCTTGACACATTGATTATTTTAATCTGAAGATACTGAGAAATGGCAGGTGCAGGAAGGTATCTCTCAATTCTCTTGAAGGAGGTCATAGGACTGTGCCCTCCAAATACCCAAATGAAAGGAACATCCTTATCTCCAAAGTGGAAGGAGACTGAGAGAAACCTTAAAGGACAGGCTTGCAAGTTTCGCTCTATTCCTGAATGCATACTCGTTTGTTATATTACATTTTCCCATGAATTTCCATTCTTCATCAAGTTTAGTATAGAAAAACTCAGACTTATTTTTTTTATTTTTTAATTTTTGCAGAGGAGTCATTTCCTTTTGAAGGCTCCTATGTATGAAAAACTTACATTAAATTTGTTACAAGCAAACATTTGAACTTTTTCTATAATAAATATGCCCTTGTTTACATAAACTCAGTTATAATCTAAAAGGGTAGAAAGATTTTTTTTTACTTCCCTTACCTATGCATTGGCAACTTTATCTCCAATAAGGATTTAACAATGTACACCCCAATCAGCCACGTATAAGCATTTCTCGCTTTGTCCTTAACCATATTTTTTACTACTTGAGGTTAAATAAATCCCTGGGAAATAACTTTTTAAAAGTGAAAAACAAATGTTCTTTAATCACACTCTCTGTTACAAAGCGGGGAAAGGGAACTTATTCATTCTTGTCCATGTATTTTTAAAGAAAAATACATTTAATTTTTATTTTCTCTTCCTTTCTTCTCTTTCTTCATTCTACTTTTAATAATTTTGCCAGTTTTGCTCATAGGAAATAAGCATGAAAATATTGTTAGCAATCCATCTGTATTCAGAAAATGGAAATAATATATGCTAAGTAGATTTAAATCTAATAAAGATCCAGTCCTCAAATCTCTAAAGTCCTTCAAATTGCTCCGAATCTCTGCAAAGTTTCCAACTAATCCTTCTAATCCTTCAATAATTAAATCTTTGTTTCTTCAAGTATTTCCGAGAAGTTAACACACACACACACATACACACACACATACCACATACTACAACCTACAAAACACTATATCACATTTTCTTGTAGGCTTGTGTGCATTATACATCTTTTGTATTGTAAATATAAAATATCACAGCTTTATGATTCACAGATGGGATTCTCTGAAGCCCAAATTTATGTTCATAAATGGAGTTTCTCTGGGCAGATAACTTTATATCTCTCCTTGGGGCCTAGCTATATTTGTTTTTAAGGGTTAAAGTAAATATGTGACCTCTAACATAATTTGCAGAGCAAGATGAATGCTGTTTGCTTGTCCTCACTCTACTTCAAGGTGGACACGACTTGAGACACCTTTGCTTTATCCTACTATGTGTACACTATCTTCTCCCCACCCTTGTATCTTAGTTATGATGCCTGTTTTCTTTTTGATCCCTGATGGAGCTTACAAGACAGAAGAAAGGAAGACCAGGTTTCTAAATAAAGATCTGGACAATATATGTGACATTTGAGCTTTTTAAAGACTCTAATCTTCAATTTCTTTATCTGGGAATGAATAAGAAGCTTTCATTGCTTAATTACTGTTAAGACTTAATTTGATAATCTCTGTAAATGATGTTAAATATCTAATAAACAGGAGGCAATGCTGTAGTTTTTTTTTTTTTAATAACTTCTCTTTCTTTTTTTCCTCATTATGCTTCAGTTGGACTAGAAATTGCATGAGGGCAAGCCAATGCCTGCCTTATTCACTGTTGTAACTGTATAGCGTGGAACTGCTTGGCCTGCTTTAAGATATATTTTCTAACTCAAAGAAAAAAAAAAAGAATGAATCCATCGGTTAATCAGGTGGCTTCTGACTGAACTTAGTCATCACTTCCTCCTATTTTCTGTAGCTGATCTAAATTTGTGAATGAATTCTATTTTTCATTTTTGGCTTTTCTTGACCCCTCCATATCTACTTTCAAGTCTCTCCTGCACAAATCATTACAATCCATATACTTCGATGGGTTTCTCTATAATATATAAGTCTAACCTTTCATCTAATACATTAATATGCATTCTAATAGCAAAATTAACATAGATTTTGAAAAATGCTATTGTTTTAAAAATCAGTCTATATTTTATTGAATGGTGTACTTGTAGAAAAGCTGCTCTTTTCTTGTCCCCAAATGCAAACTTTTCTGTAACGTTATTTCAACTTTAAAAACACTAACATTATAGACACTCTTTAGAAAAGTCTTACTTAATGTCATCAAATACCAGTCTTTTCACTTACATTTGGATATTTTTGGTAGAATTATTCTTTCTAACAATATTTAAAAATAAATTCAAGTTTGAGGCTAAAATACTTTAACATTTCATATACAACAGAAGGGATAATTCTGATTTTTGTCCTCAGGGGAGTTAGGAGATGCAAAGGGTGTGGCCATGAACTTGTACCATTGAAAAGCATGAAGAAAAATAGGCAAATTTCTTTAATATAAATATTCTCCATTTGTTTTCAGAGAAATGTGATAATGTGTCTTACTTCATAAAATTATACAGTACTGTGGATTTTACCTGTCATTTATATATCTTGAATTATTGGGTCATTAATTACTATTATCAGAGAATTTAACTTTTGAGAAGAAAAGCAGCTATTAAGGAAGAAATACTATTATTCTTAAAAACACAAACTTTCAGTTGTCAACCCTCATCCAAGTAACTTGAAGATCAGTTAAACAATTGACCAACATGGAAGAGAAGCAAAAGTCAGATGTGGGTATTTTAACAGCTACAGCACCATGGAATCAATTCTCACTTCTCTGCACTAATGCGGGTCTAAGGGTACATTTAATAACGTGGAACCCCTAGAAGAATCAGAAATCTCATTTTTGCCAGTCTTTATAAGATGTGCTACTCATCAGCTGCAAAATTGATTCAGTCCCATCTGCCTGCCCTCTTGTGGACATGCTACTGAGAAGCCAACTGGCTCCAAATGGACAGTTGGTGTCAGAAGCTTCATCACAGGTAAGTCATCTTTTACAACTATGAGTTACATGTACAAGCAATTTTAATTACTTTTCTAATAATTATCAATTGATCAGTAACATAACTCTATAAAAATAACATTATAACGTTTATGAATCTTTTGACCACTTCCCAGTCATTTTTCTATTATGAAGGTCACTATTGTGGTTTAAATATTAACTGCCTCCCCAGAGCTCATGTGTGAAAAAATGTAAGAAAGTTTAGAGGTAAAGTGATTGGGTTATGAAAGACTTAATCTGGTAAGTGTCTTGATCCACTGATAGGGATTAACTGGGTGGTAACTGAAAGCAGGTAGGGTGTGGCTAGAGGAGGGGGTCACTGGGCACTTGTCTTTGGGGTATATATTTTATCAACGGTGAGGGGAGTCTCTGCCCCTCTCTCTCTCTCTCTGCTTCCTGGTGCCATGTTGCAGCTGCTTTCCCCTGCCATACACTCCTGCCCTGATGTTCTGCCTCAACTTAGGCACAAAGCAACAGAGTCAGCCATCTATAGACTGTGAGCCCCCAAATAAATTTTTTCTTCACTAATTTATTCTTGTGAGGTCTTTCGGTCAGAGCAGCAAAAAGGCTGAGTAAAGTCAATTGAATGTCACATTAATCGCTAACCCTGGGCTCAGTTGGACAAATAGAGGTTCAGCTTAGTTTTGTACAGAACTAAGAGTTTTATACTTAAAGTCTGAAAAGTGGAAAGTATCATTCAGGAAAGCTCACACCCTCAATTATGAAGAAAGAAAAACACAGGAAAAGAAAAAAACTTGAGAGAAAATTGAGCTGATGTTGAGTGACAACTGGATATCTCTTGCAATTTTTGCTCTCTGAAAACAGCAGAAATATTCATCAGGCAGCAGCTGTCACACAGGCAATACCGAAGAATTAAGAAGCAAAAGAGGGGCCCCTTTGCACATAGGGAAACAGCTGATGCATAAAAATAAAGCCAGGGCTGAAATTAGCAACAAGTTGCTGACTATTTTCTCTTTGTAAAGTGCACTCAGCTACTAAGATAAAGGTAAATTAAACTTCAGAGGCAACTAGACATCTCAAGCAGAACTGTGAAGCAATCATTACCCGTAGGCTGTGGAGAAGTTTGATTTAAGATCCCACTACTTTCAGGCTCTCTTTTCTATTGAGAGTGCACCATATTTAACTAAACTGTTCAGGAAGCAGATTCAGCTACCTATTAAACACGTGACAGTTTCAAAATGTTCAGATTCTCTGCCCAGCATTCACATTACTCAGCTGTCAAAGTAAAGGGCTCAGATATATGATGTGAAAATTACATTTTAACGAGGTGTCTTGTGTGTTTAAAGTTCTTATTCATCACCACATAGCCCCAGCTTTTACTGGAGACACAAATTCATTTAATTAGCATGTTTAAGGACAGAAGGTTCACCTTATCTGCATTGTCAACTCTTCTGTGTAGGCATTCTGTTGTTGGTTTAGAGTCTACTACCTTCAGCATATAGAGGAAATGTTCATTTACATAATCTCAAACGGCTTTCAAGAAAATGTGGATTGTGTTGGAAAGCAGGTAAGCAGTAGAAGTCAGTGGCTTATGCCTTTATCATTCTATTGGTGGTACTCAAAGCATCCTGTGTTTTGTGCTAAATCTCAATCAGTATACTTTTTTTATTTTTTTGGAGATAGGCTTACCTGTGTTCTTATTATCAACTCAGTATAATTTTTCCTCCATCACAAGAAAATAGTGGAAAACATTTGCATGTTTGAATAGTAAAATTTCTGTTTCTCCATAGATAGTTTGGAAACAAACAGTAAAAGTCAAAGAAAATGACTAACATCTCACTCTTCTTCATTAATGAATAATGAATTAGGCACCAAGTGATCTGGGGGAAAGAATAGCTAAAAGGGAAAGTCAACAGCAATCACTATTAAAAGGTAAAGGCAAGTGATACAATTAATTCCCTCACACCAGGTATCCCAAGATACAAAGACAGCATGAGAATTATGAAACAAACCAGAGGTGTTCAAATAACTTGTGAAATGGTTGTTATAAGTCACAAAAGATAGCCAATGGAAGGCAAGAATGAATTTGTACTTGATATCATATTGTATATGGAAGGAAACTGGCTCAGTTAAATGTGCAGTTGAAGAAAATTCTAGATTGAATAGTTCTAGATCTGGGGCTCTGTCCAGAAAATAGAAGTACTTTCACATTTATTTTACACTGAAATGCTAACAAAACATTTTTTGATGAAGTGTCCAAAGTTGAACCACTAGTTCTTCAAACAAAGTATTTTTTCTATAGAACACAGTTATCTGGGTTTGGTGGCACATGCCTGTAATCCCAGTGACTCAGGAGGCCAGGGCAGGAGGATCATAAGTTCAAGGCCAGCTTTGGCAATTCAGTGAGGCCCTAAGCAACTTATTGATACCCTGTCTCAAAATAAAAGATAAAAATGGCAGGGGATATAGCTCAGTGGTATAACATTCCTAGGTTCAGTTCCCAGTACTGAAAGAAAAAAAAAAACCCAAAATTTATTATGTGTTTCTGTATATAACACACTTTCCATTTTCTTTACTATGAAGTATTACTGGTCTTTACCAGTAATTTATCAACTGAAAAATCTGAAAATGTATTTTTACTACAAAATTCTCTGAACAGTTGCCTACTTTCTTCCATATTATAAGACTACCGAATTTAAGTTTCTTCTAATTGCTTCTGGAAGGAAGTATACTAGGTGTCAATGTGCTTTGGCACTTCTCTTTAATACCTGCTTAAATTCATTTAGATTACCAAGGACCACAACAATCTGAGTGAAGAGTCGAAGGAGCTAAGAGTAATGTAGAGGTCCTGGGGAGGATGGCTGGAGTGATTTAAAACTTCTGGACTTGGAATTTTGTACCAAACAGTGAGGATGACTACCTGAGGAGCGTATTAAAATTATATGCTTAACAAAACAAATTTAGGACTAACGCTTCCATTCTCCTAATATCCTGAACAAGAAGAATTCTAAAAATTCTTTTCATTCATTCATTTATAAAAACCATTCAAAATTTTTTTTTACAGAATACCAACATTTATCAGACAGTGAATAAGACTGTAGACAAAAATGACCAAAACAACATTAATGGAGGGGCTGTAGCTGTGGCTCAGCAGTTATGGTGTTTGCCTGCCATGTGCGAGGATACAGGTTTGAACCCCAGCACTACATACACAATGAAGTGTCAACGCAATGAAAGCCACATGAAAAAATAAATAAAATTGATTCTCTTTTTCTGTCTCATTGTACTCTTCCTCTTTAAAAAAAAAAGACAATAGGATTAAAAAAAAAACAGTATCAATGATATTACTCCGATGCTAATCCAAGTCTAAATCATTGCAGAAAGCATTTTATAAATTGGAGACTTTATACACTTGCATTTTTTCTGTTGTTTTTTTTTTTTTAAGAGAGGGGGGTGAGAGAGGGAAAGAGAGAAGCAATTTTTATTTAGCTTTTCATGTGACTTTCATTCCTCCGACACTTCGTTGTGTATGGGGTGCTAGGTTTCGAACTCACATACTTGCGCATGCCAGGCAAGCGTGGTAATCACTGAGCCACCACTCCAGCCCCATTTGAATATTTCTTAATAAGTGAAATATAACTACATAACTAACATTTTAAAACACATTGTTTGCAAATATATGTGTTACATGAATGCTAAGTAGTAGTACAAAAATCAGTTCTAATTTATTTTTATATGAATTTAATGCTGGAAAGCTCCAAGAAAGCTGGAAATTTGCATTTGATATAATGCAGAATAAGCAACAACAACATAATGTTCTGAAAAAAAATGTTTTTCAGAAGAATTAGAATTTTAAATGTCTTTGTAAACTTTACCCAGAAGAATAGGCTCTTAAAAATATTTTCAATAAGAAACTTCAGTTATATTCTACAATGAATATTTGAAATACAAGTTTAAAGAATTATTTATGATTAATTTATTGATATAGATGTGTGGAAAACAATCCATTTGATGGACTGTACCATCTCTTAAGATGTTTTTCTTTGAAAAAGAAAGCAAACACATATGTCATTTAACTGAGCCAATCTAACAAGGACAGGACTTCATTAGAATGACAAATTAACAGTTGGGATAAGTGTTGGGAAAAATAAGAAACTAGAAGGAAATGACTTCTGAAATCACTTTTTAAACTATTTCTAAGGAGCTAAATTTTCTTAATATTCTTCCACAAAGTTTACTATTCTAGACTTTAAAAATCACCTGTAAAAACAAACCAAAATAAAACATCTGATTTCATGCTTGAAGAGTAGATAGAAATTTACAGTATGAATTCATGGTGATTCTCTGGGACCAGAAACTAAAAAACTGTTTTCTATCTAGAGAATAAACAGCACTAGTAGCAGTGATTTTTGAGTTAGTTATATGTCATATGCTCTGGGGCCCTCATTTAAGAAATGTGGGTAATAGTGGTCCTTAAGTGCCATTGGTTATGCCTATGATGTGCATTACTTATTAAAATTTAACAAAACTCTTCTGAGGTATTTTTTTTTCTATTTCATAGTCAAGAAAACTAAGACTAAGAGTCTGACCAAACTTCCCAGTCAAACAAGTGACAGTGGTAAAATTCAAACCCAGGATCTATAAAATCCCCTAGTCCATGTTCAGAAACAGATGTGATCTATGCATAAGCATCACCAGAGGGTTTTGCATATCTTCGAGAAGCATATTTGCTTTCATCTTCAATACCAGATCTTTTCTTTTATTAACAGAGAGGAACAGTGGGAGGGGAGAGAGAGAGAGAGAGAGAGAGAGAGAATCAGTTTTACTTAGTTTTTCATGTGGTTTTCATTCCTCCCAAACTTCCTTCTGTACATGGTGCTGACGTTCGAACTCAGATCCTTGTGCATGCCAAACTTGCACCCTAACCACTGAGCCCTGCTCCAGCCCCAATACCTGATCTTTTAATGTATAGAATAATTATGTACCGTAGAAGTAAAACATAGGTAAACCTTCACACACAAAGACTAAAAAAATCATGAACTTTTTCCTAATCCAGAATAGTTAAAATCAGAGCAAAAGGACAGCCTGCTACCATCAAAGTGTATCAACCAATACATTTTTGGTCTACATAATTATGGAAGTTTTTGACCTTAACATATTTGTTGTAAGTTAAGTTTTTGTATAAAGATACATGACAAGACCAATAATAAACTGGCAATAAGAATTCACTAAAGGAAATTGCTATGAAAAATGTCAATATAATTTACTACAGAAAAACACTCTGCCGAAACTGTGTGAAATAAGATGAATAGCCTCTATTAACGCTAATTAAAATTCTCATATCCACACATAGCATGCAGAAAATTTACTTCTACACTTATTCATTCCCCCTCTAAACTACAGTAAGTCCATGCCAAAGAATTAGCTTTTTAATATGAGCAGCTGTGTGTGCAAATTGATACTTTTTTTGGCAATTATACTGACAAATTTAATACAGGTGAAATCCCGCTATTTGCAAAACAGATAAGGTCTTAATTGTGTTTGTTAAAAAAGAGTGAAAACTGAATTCAATTAAAATCTGAAAATTATCATTTCTCAATGTTTTGCACTTCAAAACAACTTTTGAACAAATATGGGCATTAATACATGTGGGTAAGATGGGCCAACTTCCAAAAATAAACAAATATATATTTTTTAATTTATTAGATGAATATGGAGTTACAATTGAGGGGGAAACATTGTCAAACAAACAAGAACAAATGTATATATACTTAGTTATCCAAGGCTAATGCCATGTCATGGATGCCCAGCTTGGGTTCCCCATGTTGCTGTTTCCCCCAGGAAATATTTTTAAAAAATTAAATGAAGGGCTGGAGTGGTGGCTCTGCGGTTACAGGGCTTGCTCTGCCCAGCATGCACGAGTACAAGGGTTCAAACCCCAGCACCCACATGAACAACTAAGTGTCTGAGCAATAAGGGCCATGTGAAAAACTAAATAAAAAATTGATTCTGTCTTACCCAACACTGTGTTGTCCATTGTCATTACTTATAAAAATCGTGATTTTTTGGTACTTACCAATTATGAGCATTATTCTCTATATCAAATAAGTTCACTCAGACATAAACACACTGAAAATGACAATGTGCCCCACTGGGAGGTCACATACAATGCTCTTTGAAGTGAATATATTGGTTCATGCTAAACCTTTGACCTGTTCCAAGCAAAGAGCATTTCTCAGGGTATTTCACAATGAATTAGAAAGGACAGCATGCTATCTTATCAAAGATTTCATGTACTTCAGTATACAAAACTCTAACCGGAAGCTGATACACACCTATCAGTAAAGAAGAGCTGAAGTTTGGAGAGAAGTTGTAGAAAGGATAAAAGAATCAGTTTGTTGTAGCTGTAAATTATTAGGGCTTAAAGTGACTAACATGAATTTGTCTTACAGAAAAGGAGAATGTATAGCTTTAGGTCAGAAGAAAGACCACAAAGGAAGTCTAATCAAAACATGCAATAAACTTCATTAAAACAAAGTAATTATCCACCCATATAAATCCATTAAAAGTCAGACTTACCTGATCTACTATCCAGAGGTCCAAAGTCCAAGGAATACTTCACGACATGATAGTTATTCCACACATAGAGTAGGTTGTCCCTGGGGTTGTAATCCACAGCTGCTATGTACTGATATGAATTGGGAAAGGGAACATCCACCAAGCTATCCTTGCTTTGCTCAGTATTGTAAATGTAGTCAATCTTATTCCCAGTGGCCTCATTATCGTCATCCTCATATACAGATTTGACCACATACAGAATCCCACAAATCATAAATGCATTGGAAGCAGACCTTTTATCATATGCAGTATCCCATGTCCCTTCAATCCGTAGGGTATAAGGATTCAATTGACTAATAACGATTTTACCATTGTTTTGTTCTGTTGCATAGATGACCCAGAGCCCATTTTCATCCACTGCCAGGTCTATGTCAGATTTGCCTCCCCATCGGTAAGGGGAGGTATCATGGTAATTGGCATTTGCTATGATAGCTTCTCCACTCTTTATCCTAGTCCGCAAATCAAACTTCACTATGTTCCTGGTGCGCTCTTTGTTGAAGAACAAAGCTCCATCATACACTACAAATCCTGTGCCATCCACCCTATGAGGGAGCTTGTAGGTAGTAGTTGGCCTTCCAGCAATGAAGTCATCTTTGGATGAATATTCAGTCAAGGTATCAGTTCTGTAGGGGGTCCAGGGCATATAATAAATCTTGTCGGAAGCCTGCAAAGGGTCTTTGCACCATGCCCCAGACTGGTGGTCGGACTCAAACAAATGTTCACTCTGGTATACTCCTTTTAGTAGTCCAGGACAAAGAAAAACTGTTGGAGGGGAAAGAGTTAAGATAATAAATACATTAATTTATTATTTCATCATATATTCTTATTTTTTAGCAACAAGAATACAACTATAAACAGTCACCCACCACCACTAATTTTGCTGCATTTTTTGAGAACACAATGTATTGTTCTACATTAATTTAGACTTTTTAAAATCACTTTGATTTCATTTGCTTAAAAAATCAGACATTTTATGAGTAGCTGTGCTTTCTTGTGGTTATTACCTTTGTAAATGTGTATTATGATATTTTTGGATATATGTATCAATTGCAAGATATGTCTATATATTCTATAGACATATAACAAATACAAAAGTTATACAGTTATACAGTGTTACTATCAGTTCACTGAAGAACATATCTAATTTAGAAATGAAATTATATTGTTTCCACTCTGATAAAATTAGCCATTCAATAATTATCATTAACAAACAGATGAATATCCCACAGTACTTTTTTTAAATACATGAAAAATCCTGTAATACAGGCCAGTGAATCCTCTAGCAAAACAGCTCTCAAAACTGCTGCAACACACACAGAGCATGCAGTCCACACAATTAAAAATGAGTGATGGATGGATACTGGAAGGAAAAAGAGAAAGGAAGAAAAAGAAAGGAAAGAAGGAATAAGGAAAGAAGAAAAGGTCAAAAGTTACAGAAAAGAACCCAAGATCTAGATTTTAATCAGTTAAAAATGTCCTGTTAAATACAGTAGTATTGGAACTTAAAACATGTACCTTTTACTGTTACATGAGAAAAGCATTAAAAAACAAGATTACTTGCTATATTTTGCTGCTCATACTTCAAATGAAAATGGGCAGGAATCATCTGATTCACTTGCATTTTAGTATGATTCAGTAGCATATTGTGACAGTGGTGGAAAGTTTATTTGATTCACCTGAAATGAAGGGGCAATAAAGCAATGTTTCCCAAAGGGCGGTCCTTGAAGCACTGGTTTCAAATGGTATAACTAGATGCTATACAGAAAGGAAAAATGGGATCCTCAGCCATAATTGTCTAAGAAACATCCCATTGATATACTTGTGGCAGAGATTCTAATAGTTTAGGTATATTAGAGAATCTCCAAGGCAGACATTGGAAGGGTGAGCAAATTTCACAAACTAATTTGATCATGGAATTTTTCCACAGAACCTCTTTGGATTGCAGTGTTCTGCTGAACCTGCTATGGGAAACACTGCTCTAATATATTTGCAAAGCAAACACACTAAAAAATAATCATGCAGTCCACTGTTATCTTTGAAATGATTAGAAGTATGCTGGGTGGAGAAATTAGGAAATCACAAGGAATTTAGATATTAACCCACTTTTAATGATTACAGTATTATTCTTTCAGCATTAGTAATTAGCTTTTTAATAGTGAATATAAGCACAGATCCATGGAAAATAATCTAGGATGAAACTCAGCTACATTTTTGGAGATTACTAAAAGGGAAATCATATTACTAAAATTTCCAAAGTATTACTTTTGAAGAAATAAACACTTTGGAGGTGGAAAGTGGGTATCAGAATATTCCATAGCAAGAACAGAGGACCACTGTCAATTTATAAACCATAATAATATTGGTGATTATAATAATTTCTCAGGCTTTTTAATATTAATATGATTGCTTCAGGAACAGTTACCCTTTGCTGTCAAAATTGTACATAACTTTTATGCTAAAGTTAATAAGCATCCCTTTGTTATCAGAGAAATTTAGGATATTCAGAAAACTCTTTTACCCTAGAAGATAAAAATGAGTGGAAATAGGGAAACTGTATCACAGCTATGGGAAATTATACAGTACAGAAATAAAAACAAATCTAAAGCAATCATTCTTCTTCACGTCTATTGGATTTCTAACTACTAAAAAATAAAAGGAATAAAATACAATGTTGATAGTTTTACAATATTAAACTGTGTTAGGATAAAAAGTCAAAATGGCACTGGTCAGCAAAACAGATTAAAGTGAAGTTGAGCAGCAGAAGTAGTAAATAAACTTTCATAAAATAGATAAGAATTAATAACAAAATTATTTTAGCTAAATGTTAAACTGTTAAATAACTTAGCCTATAAATAGTATATAATTTATGAAAGGTATTTAATTACCTTTTTGTTCCACTTCTATTGGAGAGAGAGAAGTAAAGAGAGAAAGGAGAAAAGAGAATAGATTAATGGTACGGTATTGGCCAAGCAGTTTTTATTCACCTCTTCCAAACTGAAAGTAAATAATTTATTTCACTCATACTTCCTTCATTGAATATTATGTTTTCTTTAAAAAACACCCATTTGTCTAATGCAATTTAACATATAATCATATAAACCTTAAAATACAATAAAACCTGGAAAAATAAGGCAAAAATTAATCAAGTTGATTGAAAAAGCATATCACTCCAAGCTACAGACATAAAAAATTCAATATTTATTATAATCACACCGATATTTACATTTAAAAAGGCCAGCCAGCAATTATGTATACAGAAGGCTTTCAAATAATTTGGTTTGTTTTATTTATAATTTTAAGTCTGTACCATTATTTAAGATAATAGTCTTGCTTTTTATGGTACTCACAAAACTGATCTCTTTAGAAGGAAATACTCTGTAAATCACTTTTAGGATCTAATCACTTTTAGAACCTACAACTTCCCACAGCTTTCCAGTCTAATGGGAAATATCCTTTATGAGGTTACACTTCAACAGGGAAGCTCTTTCTCTGAATAAACAAACTTAGAATATTTCATAAAGAAATTCACCTATCAATATTTGATATTATTGTGGAAAAATATTGTCATTTAGAAAAATCTATTATCAGAGGATTGATATAAATAAGGAACCACTGCTTCTGCCTTTTTGGAAAAATTCTTAACAGAGTCAATATATAATTATAAAAGCAAAGTGAAATCTTCAAACATGCTATGTTTCTAAAATTCATTTTCATTATTTTTAAAGTACTGATAAATACAAGTCAGTGAAACTTTTGAGAAATTTTGACATATTCACAACACCCATCAAGTGGCACCTTCTTGATCATATAAACATATGTTTCCTTAGATAAAATTTGCCTGCATCATAATGAAAGAATAATGTGACCAATAAGAAAATGGCAAAGATATGAGGAAGAAAGCATTCTTAAAACAAACTAAAAATTTTAGATTACAAATGTTGTAAAACTAAAGCAATTTTATTGGAAGAGATGAACTGATATATTATGTACAGCAAACATATTGAAAACTCCAGGAAAGTTTCAAAAACAAGCAAGAAATGCTGTCTTGGGTAATTACATTTGGGAGAGATTTTTGTTCTTTGACCTCAACTCATGTTTTCAATTACTGTCAAAACCATAGTTAATTCTAGTCATTGACTTTTGGAACCTCAATATCACACCTTTGAAGAAAAAACTTGTACTTACAAAAGTTATGCTTAAAAAGTTACAGCTAATTTACAAATGCTATTTTTAACGTATCTGTAGAACACTTTAAATATTACTTTGTCATAGTTTATTCTGTTACCCTTTATTGAGTAACTACATGGTTCATGTGACTATGACTAGAGAGCAGTTACAGACTTCATCTAAGAGATGCACATCATGATCTCACTGGAGTACTAACTTGTACTCAGACTGACAACTGGAAGACACTGCATATTAGAAATTATTTAATCAATAGTTTTAAAAGTTTGGAATTTTGGCCCATTGCAATGAAGGTAGAGGCAGGGAATGGGAAGTCTTGATAAAGTTGACACTTTTCAATTACTAACCTACAAATGATTGTCCATTAATTTGGTTCCTTGAATTAGCTCTAGATTATCTATTTATCTATGTATATATATATATATATATATATATATATTAATTTTAAGAAAGAGATTGAGAGAGAGAGAAAGAGAGAGCTAATTTTACTTTTTTCATCTGCTTTTTTGTTTTTCCTCCACTTAGCTGTGTATGGTGAGCTGGGGATTGAACTTGGGGCCCTTCACATGCCAAGCAAGCATTCTACCACTGAGCTACCTCTCCAGGCCCAAATATACATGTTTTTGAGAATTAAATATAAAACTATTTCTATTCTAAAGCATGAAATACACACTCACAATACTTTAGTCTTCTTTCACATTAAACTTATAGACAGTGTGTCATTTACAAATATTCTACCTTCTTTATCGGTGAAATTTCTCCCTTTAACACACACTAAATGAGGAAGACAGGGTTTATAACAAAAAATAATGATAATGTGCCTATTATACCTTGTAAATTTATTCTTACACTTTAATGGAAATTTTGATATTTCAAAGAACTCTTATTTATTGTCTCAACTGTCTTTTGGTGAAATTTTGCTTTTAATTCTCTGGACTTATTCTAATTTCTAAGCAATTGGCATAAGCTGTAGTGTAAGTAAAACTTGCCTTTGTTACTTGCTTGTTACTCAAAATTAAGATTTATTAGGCAGTTCTGTTTTAGAGAAAATTATAATGGTCTTGCCCATGTCATGACTGGCTGTAGCTATTTATCATTTATTTGCTATTTTCAAGACTGAAGTAAAACAGACCTATAATTTAAGTTGAAACAAGTGCACACAAGTCATATTCCCATAACAAAAACTGGCAAGACAACATAATTTGTCATTGAAAAGCTTAGTAACATTTAGAATTGGCCCGTCATTGCCTACCATCTAATTCTGATTCTAGAAGTTTCCTTTTAATTAAACAATAAACAAATTAAATAGGTGCAAGAAACATCACTATATCTTTATAGCTATACTCACACTGCCTATTATAGTTTAGGTCTGAGGTGTCCTCCACAAGTTCATGTGTGAGACAATCCAAGAATTTTCAGACGTAAAATGATCTGATTATGAGAGATATAATCTAATGAGTGGATTAATCCACTAATATGGATTAACTGAGTAATAATTATTATGATGTCACTGGAAAAAACAGAGGTGTGCCTTTGGGTTTCATATCTTGTCACTGTTGAGTGGAGTTCTCTGTGCTTCCTGATGATCCTGTTCCAATTTGCTTTCCACTGTTAAGCTTTTGAACCACAATGATCCGTCTGGCCTAGGGCCCACAGCTAAGCAACAAGTCCCCCGTGGACTGAACTTGATACTCTGAGATAAAATAAACTTTTTCTCCTGGCTTGTTCTTATCAGATCTTTTGGTCATACCAACAAAAGCTAACTAAAACACTGCCTAACACATAATAAATACCTAACGAAGAACTGCTGAATTAAATGCATAAAACAAATAATGGTGAGTACTTTGTTTCTTGATATTTTAAGAAGGTTGCAAAAAGAAAAACAGTGGTGAAGCCATCTAGACATATGTGAAATCACACATAGAGTGCATATTCTGCACAGTGACTTTCAATAATGTATTGGATGGAAAGGAAAGTAAAATTTATGAGAAACGTACCTCTAACTCATTAACCATAAAACTGGAGAAAAAGTATATAGATGGTCTTGCAAGTTATATTGGAGAGAAGAATTTGATGCCATAAAACAGTCTGCAAAGATGTAAAAACAGAAGCCTAAAATACTCCCTTCTCTCCTCTCTGAAATGAGATCATAAATAAATGAATTACATGATGACAACTGTGGTAGGGCCTTCTTCAGGATCTCCTGTCCCTTAGCTGGTCCAATATCCTGAGTTCTGACATTATAACTGTCATGGTTCATTTCCAAACCTCTTTGGAACAAGATTTTTTCCTTTTCTCTCTTCACTTCTAATCCTTGGACTATTTTTATTGTCCATTCAATTCTGTGAATATGTTTATACATTTCCTTTAAGTGATTTCATTGTTGTCCTTTGTCAAACTTAATGTCATAGCTATATCCTGTGGTTAGAGTAAAGGACAAATCCAGAATAAGGGTAATTTTATTCTGTATAAAAGAAGGAAAGTGGAAGAAATAGACTAGTAAATTTTCCCCTCAATCTTCAACAGTTAATAAAGTAGATGTAACATTCAATTATGTTATTGCTTAGAAAACTAAAATGTTATCAGTTCTAACCAATTTTTGTACCACATCAGTACTTTTGAATTGCATGCTTTAATTAAAAAGGTATGGAACAGAAAGCACATGCATGCACTGCCAAGTATTTCAAACCGCATTGCAAATTGCAGAGAAATAAATCTGTTGTATGCCAAAAATTGTTAGTACCATAACTAAGAACTATGAAATTGTATCCAATTCTAATATCCTTTAAATTTCCTTTTTTATATGGTAAATCACAGATCACATTTTCTATCCACAATGTCAATGTTCCAAATGAGTAGAAAGTTATAATCCAATAATGTCTTTATATTTCTGCATTATATAAATAAAATATTCTTGTGGGGGACATAAGAGAGTTATAAAATATTAAATAATTCATAAGCAAATAGTTATTTCACTGAAATTGCATTTTAAACAGAACTATTTTCCTGGATATATTTGGCTTAGATTATTAAAATATATTTGGACACCCTTATCACATACTGGCTGATCAAATAAGGAAGTGTTGAAAGGCAAACTATTAAGCAATAAAAATCACTCTTGCATAAAATTTTCACCTGATTTAATTTTTCACACAACACTGTAACGTGCCATTTATTATTCCCATTAGATAGGAGTTAACAAAAACTCAAAAAGGTTAAAGGACTTGACTATGGTCAAAACTAAGGGGTGGCACTGACATATTATTTGTCTAATGTCATACACTGGTTCTACCAACAGGGACATTCAAAGAAACAAACTCTTATTGTTGTCCTCTTGATCTTCACTTCCACTCTATCATCAAATCCATTAAGGAGCATACTTGAGAGAAGATACATAAAATAAATGAAATATCCTTGAGGGGAGGCACTATATCTGTTATCATCTGCAATCATTAAGAACTGAAGTTCTGTATATCGTACAAATACTATTTGAACATCACAACACTTTTATGAAATAAACATTATCATTATCTTCAATTTTCAATGGAGAAAACCATCACAAAGAACATGGCTATATGGCTAATAAGTGTTAGAACTGGGATTCAAATCCAAGTTTTGATCTTATTCATTAGTGATCTTCAGTGATATGAAAGATGATCTTATCTCCAGTGCTCAACACACAGAAAGGCCTCAATTAGTATTTGTTGTGCTCTGTGAACAAGAAGAATCATGGTATTTTTCAAAGAAAGGAACTAGATCACACAATTTTAGGTGCTATCATCCCTTGAGACCAGAGATTCAAAACATCTCTCACAGGATAAAATAATGGATGAAAAAATGGGGTACACATACCTTGGCCAACAAAAATATGATTTCTGTAATCCCTGGAAGCACACTCATGTTGAAAACATCATGTCTTACAAGATTTTATTATTCTAAAACTGATAATATTCTCTTCTTCCATTTCACATTCATCAAGAAGAAATAGAAGCTCTTCAGAAAATACAAATAAGATCTGTGAAGTTCATTAAATTTTTTGGTGTACTGCCTATCAAAAATTCTGACAGGCATCAGTCTCTTTCAGTAAATAAAGTGCTAATCCTTTATTTAATGAGAGACAGACATAATCTCTGCAGCTCAGCTTCTAAATCATGCTTTCAAATAATGCCCATGCATCAATGAATAAAAGTGCTGCTCAAGCACCTTGTATTACAATGGCTTCATATAAGTGTTTCCAAATTGAACACCTCCTAATGATTTTCCTCCTGGAGTGTGTAGATTGAAAATGTCAATAATTCATAAAATGCTTTCACGAGGCACATTCTAATTTAAACACTTAAATAAAATATCTATAGATGCTACAGAAACTGAGAAGGTCTTTTATTTTGTATTAACATTCCATTCTATTGATGGATCTGTAAAGCCTTTCAAACTGTTAATTTAGTCCTCTAAAAGAAAATGGTGCTATTAGTAGACACTTTTTAGAATCTATTTGTAATAGCTCTATAGCTCTAGTAAATATAATAATTTTTCAAACTTGTTATTGGCAACAATTAAAATCAATACTACATTTTGTTCATCAAGGATGTACCCTTGTTATAATGATTTGTCAACAAGATGTAATAAGCAAACAACATTTACAATTGCTAAACAAAAAAAATATAAAATAAAAGGCAGCATTATCTCATAGTATATGAGACTATATATGTACAAAGATATATTAGAATCCACTGAATGCATCTGTGAGTTCCTGTTTTGTTTAAGGACCTTAGAGCAACAGATACAGAGAAAAGTAACTATAATACATAGGAATACTAAACATATTCTAAATGGGTAGCCATGATATGCTTTGATCCCTAAAGAAACTAGTGAATTTGGTGGAATGGACAGGTTACGGAGGATAAATTGAGCTCTGCTTTAGGGAATCATAGTCTAACGATTGGTGATTTTCAGGAAATTTATTTACTAATGAGAAGCTATTTAGAATGCTTTTAAAGAAACCCATCTAAAGACATTAAAAGCAGATATAAATAGAAGTAAATGGCAGAGAAAGTCCAACTGTTGCGCCTTGTCTTACTTCAGCTCCTCTTGACTAAATCAACCTCCATGGAAAATATCATCTGTTTATTTGTAAGACAATTTTTGACTGATTCTTACTATCATGTTCCTTGCATATACTGCTTCCTTTATGCAAAAATATGGTATTAAATTAAATCTAAATCTAATTCCAGAAATTTGGTAATACTTTATATTAATATTTCCAAATTTGGGGGGGCTGAAATTTTGTTAGATAACCTCTAGTCTCAGTTGGTATTTTACAAATGAGAAAAACGAAATGAAAGAATTAAGATATTAACTCCAAATCATAGTTTATTTTTCAATCCATATACTATTAAAAATAAGTAATATAATAATTTTTGATTCACATATTTTTTCATTTTCTTTTTGCAATGATGTGGATCAAACCCAGGGTATTGTGAAGGCAGAAATTGCTATCCTAATTTTATTGATAAGAAAAACTAGAAGTTGTGAAGTCAGTTACTTTGTTTCTGATACAACTGTAATTAAATATTTTCTTTTTGGTTTTTTATGAGCATTTAACATTTCATGAAATAATATTGGAATTTATAGTTTCTATTATCAGTTCATGCAAAAGCATGAGACAACAAAACCCAAAGATACCATCTGTAAATAATAAATCAAATAAAAACAACAAAAACCAACATTTTGAGCAATAGCCTAAAAATGCTGAGGAGCTACAATGCACTCTTGTATTTTAAGGAATTCTTCCCAATGTCTCAGCCAACTTGGGATTGAACCAATTAGCCAAAGAAAAGAAAATATTTTGTAGTTAGTAATAACATGGATTATAATAGTTACAGTATCAAAGTGGGTGTGATGGTGCAGCCTATAATCCCTCCCAGGGAGGCTGAGACGGTAGCATTGCAAATTCGAGGCCAGCCTTAGCAATTTAGCAAGGTCCTAAGCAACTTGTCTAAAAATAAAAATAAAAAAACAATAAAAAGCTGTGGATGTGGCTCAGTGTTTGGACACTCCTGGGTTTAATTCCCAGTATGAAAATAATAATAGTAGTAATAACAACAACAATAACAGCAATATCAGTAATACAAATGTGATTTCTAGAACTGAAACAAAAGGAACAAAATTTATTCAAAATTATTAGTAGAAAATATATGTAAAATATATCCAGAATATGTCAACTGAATCACTTGGAAGATAAGTTTAAGGTCCTTATACCTTTGTTTGTTTTTGGTGTTTGATAAAGATGGGACAAGACAGGACACCAAGTCATAGGAAATTCCCAGTCTGTGGATCCATTACTCTATTTTTCCAAAATATGCTTCTCAAATATTTTTCAAATTTTATGTTCTATTAATTCTGAGCATTAACCCTACTCTTCACATTGGTGTACTACTTTTTTATTTTAGGTAACCTATGTGAATATGAATCATATTTCCAAACTTTTGCTCATTTTGCACATATGTTTGGAATATCTCACCTCATAAGGAAGCCAAATTCTATTTTTAGGTCCTAAGTCATGTTTCCAGTCTTTGGGAACATCTTTTCACTTATAATAGTACATATTGACTAACTGCATATTTTCAATACAGTTTTCCCAGGAAATCTCACGTTAACCCTGTTGAGATGATTGTCAATACTATATAGACGGGAGACTGAGTAGGTAGTTCTTGCTACTTACCAGATAATTTAAGGTTTTAAATACCTTCCATGTATTGTCTACTTAACAGTCATATTGTTATACTAAAGTACAGGGTGATATAATTTCAGTATTACAAAGGAGAATACTATTGTACAGATAAATTAACTAAATATGAGTGCTAGACTCAAGACAAAATGCCAGACTTCTGACACCAAAGCCCAACTGCTAAACCACTAGGTTTCACATGCAAGCAAGGATTATCAAAAAGCCTCATTAACTGAGGCATAAAATATTGTTCCCAGTTATTGCTCTTACTTTCTAATTCCCACTAGAGTTTCATCTGCTAACTTATATTCACCAGTTTAAGAAAACGATTTGATGCTCTATTCTCAATGCAAATATTTGATTGCAATTTCAATAAACAAAACCTTTTCAAGTTAATAATAATAATTAGCAATAACTTATCCTAAGAAGTCATACTGTGTTTTACTAAAGAATCTTTACTCCAAGTCACCTATAAATGATTTTTTTCACATGACACATTTAGAGCAGCATTAATTCCAAATTTAAAAGGCACATACATGCTTATAACTTATAAAGCCAGGAGCCAGCATTTCATGTAAATCAATTACATCTGACAGAAGTAAATCCAAGGCAGGTAGGAGTAAAATTAAATATGCCAAAAAGAATGTGACATGAATCAGTGTCTTGGGAAGCTGAGACAGTAGGATCACAAGTTTGAGGCCAGCCTCAGCAACATAGTGAGGCCCTGTCTCAAAATAAAAAGTAAAAACAGACTGGGGACGTGGCTTAGTAGTTAGTGCCTCTGGGTTCAATCTACATTACACTCCACCCCCTAAAAAATGCAGCACACATAAACCTATTTGCTACATTTTTTTCTGACTTGAAAGAAAAATGCATGTTCTACTAATCACGAGTCTTTAGGTAAACTTGCAGAAGTTGTGGATCATCCAATTTTCTTTCCACATTTTTATTGTGTTTGCTTTTTTTTTTACATGTTTTATTCCATTTGTATTTATTTTTATATATAATTTTTAACTCTAAATTTATATAATGGAATTTTTACAGTAAGTTTGTTTAAAAACCATTTGTTTTTAGCTCATGTAACATTAGGATTCATTTTGACATCATTACAAAAGCATGGAATATAATTTGCTCTAATTCAGTCCTTAGTACTTCCCCTTTCTCTCCCTCCCTCCATCCTATTCCCTTCCTTCTACTCTACTGATTTTTCTGCCATTTACTTATAGTTTTTCCATTTCTTCTTTATCCCATTACCACAGTGTGTCTGGGACAATTCAGTAGCAAGATTCCATTGGCAAAATATAGTTAATTGGATAGTGAATAGTTTCTACTTGCTTTTTACTCTTAGCTCAAAGCATTTATAATAAGGTTTAGTTCTGCAATATTGTAATATGTGACACAGGAATTGCATGTTTCTAAGAATAGTGGAGCACATTTTTCCTGTATTTCATATGAATTTATGAAATGAATTCAAAAGAAATGAATATTCCTTAAAAGTTGGTTGTAAATTAGGTAGGACAAATTTAAGAAAGTAAACAAGCAGCCATTCAAACATATATCATGTGATTCAATACACAAAGCTGAGAAACTGAATTTAAAAACTGAAACCAACAAGAAAACAATATGAAGTATGCTTTCCCTTTATTCTTTATAATATTCTGCCCTCATCTGTTAGGCAATTCACTTTTTGTATGTTTAAGTGAATGTGTCAAATTAGAGGAAGCAGCTTTCACAGAATGAAAGAAATGACCACATTATTCTTTGATCTATTAGTCTATCTAAACTAAGAAGCCCAACTTTGTTTTTTCCTTAAAAGCCACCTGTAGAAGGGTCATAAAAACTAATTTACTAGTAAGAGTACTAAGGAAGGAACTTCCAGCAATATAACATTATTAGGCGTAATTTTCTCATTTTTTAATGAAATGAACCAAGTTTGTAGACAAAAAAGTGTTTAATATCTACTAAACTGACTGTACTTGATATTATATGTGTACTTTATAAGTATTATATCTACTATAAAAGATGAACTTTAAAAAAAACAAATTTAAAGAACAAATAAATTTCAAATATAAAGTATATATATAAATACAAATGGCATATATATATATATTGCTGTATTTCAAAGGTCAATAGATTAAAAATACATTCAAATATTTGATGTTTTCAATGAAATCTCAATGTAAATTTTGGGCCTATTGGCCATTTCTCTATTAAAGCTGTATGGCTACAGAATCTGGGATCTACTTCCAAATAAATGACATATACATTTTGAAACACCATACAGAGTACATTTTAGGTTTCGTAGATTTATCAGGTTGATATTTATTAACCACAAACAATGGCATCTAAACTCATATGGATTTCCTTATCATCGATTCTCCTATTAGGCATGTACCATGGATTCTTCAGATCATGGTTAAATTCCACACTTAACTACACTAAAAAATGTGTAGAAGAGAAATCTGTGACAACAAATGTTAACTCCTTAGAAGCAAATGCTAAATCCTTAGAATTAAAAATAAACTCAATGGGAGAGAGAACAGAGTATAAAATGCTAGTGTGTTGCAGTGTATTGAGAAAGTGTTTGTATTCTTTAAATGATACATAGCTTTACTTAACTCTGTTAAATTGATGTCTAAATATTATGTATAAGTTTATGGATTTTGAAGAATTGGCACTCTTATGAATCTTATCTCTCAGTTTAGTAAATTATATAGTAATTTGAATTCAGGGCTATTAAATTTAGAAAGTGTTTATTATACTATACAGATCATTGCTTCTATCTCTGAATAGTACCCTCCTTCAATTTAATGCTAATGTAGCATTTCTCCATGACATCAATAGATTAAAATATTTACCACTAGAAAAAGTATGTGGAAATGGAGCAAACTCATTTTGCTACAAGCTAACTCAATAAATCTTTCCAGTTTACTGATGTTCACTTTCATTTAAAATCAGTACATATTTACCTTGCAAACTTCAAGAAGGCAGAAGACAGACGCTAAATTTCTTCTTTTTCTTGTTAATGCAGCATGTTACCTTGTTAATGCTTTAACAAATGCAGTTTAATAGAACCAGATCTGTATTTCTGATATGTACTTGGGAATATTTAGAAAAGGGTCTATGAGGCATGAATTAATGCTTTGTTTCTAGAAATATAAAACTCCTTCAATATAAAAGAAGACTGAATAGCTAAAGTTAATTGATTGAATTTCATAATGTTAGCTTGACATATTTTTTTAAATTTACCCATGGAAAAATAAGTGATTAGCAAACATAATTTACTTTCTCTCTGCAAAAAAAATAGATAAAATAGGAATAAATTTAGTCCTTCCTAATTTTAGTCTTAGTTTAAAAATTCTTTTTATTTTACTTTTTGTGGGGTTGAGGATTAAACCCCAGGGCCTTGTGCATGCAAGGCAAGCACTCTAACCCTGAGCTGCATCCACAGTCCTCCACAGTCCTATATTTTTAATCTGACAGTGGAGGGGTAAACACAATGGTAGGAATAGTTAATTGTCCTCTTGACAGTACTATTACAGAGAGAAAGCTTTTGCACTTAGAAGGAAAGTTTCCTTCAAGCCTTCCTATTCCATACCATTTTCTCCCACAGGAGATGATTATAGATATGGCTTATATTGCTGTTCCTCTAGAGCCTTTCTGACCAACTGACCAAGCATGCAAGTTAGAATAGATGCTCCTAGATAATACAACATACTCTCTCCAAGATCTATATGACAGTGATGTTTCCTTTGTTTATGACAATACAGTAGAAGAAACAATGTTTACTAAATCAGATCATGCTCATAGCTATAAAACAGCAATAGTACATCTTTTATACACCCAAGTGTAAAATATCTCTTATTAGATATATGACAGAATTTTTATCACGACACATTTGATTTTATTTCTGAAAAGCTGGGTGTGAATAAAAGACTTGCCTTCATGTTTATATGCTGATTTCTTATAAAAGTTATGTTTTTATACAAGAAAAGCAAGTTGTTACAGGGCTACTCCTTGAATAATCAACTCTTGGAATAATGCATAACGATTCTCCTACATTTGTGTCCTTGCACATATCATGTATCATTAACACTGCCTTTTCCCTATACATGCATCTGACATTGCATGAAATCCCCTCTTCAATCAAGTCTTTGGTAATTTCCTATGTGGCCCACAGCTTTCAGGAAAGCCTGTTTTTGAAGGATAAATTATCAGAAGAAAGCTTCACTGGAAATTTATTGCTTTGGAGATCTGGAGTAAGAAATCATTTTAATTATCACCTAACAAGAATTTAATAATTAGTACATGCCAGAAAGGAGGGATTTTCTACAGTATTGGAAACTGGTTCAAATGTGTCAATTTTACTTGACCAATGGGATTATAATGTTAAATGTTCAATGGAATGATGATAAAATTTTTAACAATTAGATTTGCAGATGGCCATGTAATATTTTCATAAGAGTAAATAAATAATAGTTGCAGATACTGACTGATGATGCCTATGAATGATTTGAGTTCCTCAAACATAAAACACCCAAATATTCCTGTGAGGCAGTGTCCCAGTTTGGAGTTCCTAGAAAGTAGAACCTGACACAGAGATGTTGAAGCAGGTAGCTAATATTAGGGTGGGAGGGTGATCCCAGGAAACAGGCATGAAGAATCAAGGAGAGACAGAAAAGGATGAATAAACAAAATCTGAGGCAAAAGTAAAGTTGGTGCTATTGGCAATGAGGACCAATTTCTACTCATACCTCTGAGAAATGTATAGACTGTCCCAGAACTGTCTGACTGAAATGTGGGAAGCTGGAACAACTGTGTATAGGTTCCTCTTCCCAAGGCCCTGAGGACCATCTTTACCAGTATGAACTTCCCTGCACATAAGACAGTTGAAGCACTGGCCAAGCAGGCTGCTGGCCGTAGGGAAGGTTTTGGAGTAAAATGTGAAAAGACAAGACAAAGACCTTTGAGGGGAGAATGGAGTAACTAAGGTACGCATGGCTGCTCACAAAACAGATCTTCTCAGGTTTGGACGAAATCAGAATTGGGCCAGGGATCTGCTGTGTGTGTGTGTGTGTGTGTGTGTGTGTGTATACACACAGGTGCACACACATGATCACAATATTACCTACATCTAAATCTTTTTTTTTAAGAAAGAGAGAGAGGGACAGTAAGAGAGAGAGAAAGAGAGAATCACTCTTATTTAGTTTTTCATGTGACTTTCATTGCTTGGACACTTCGTTGTGTACATGGTGGTGGTGTTCAAACCTGCATCTTTGCATATGCCAGGCAAGTGCACTAACGACTGACCCCACAGCTCAGCCCCCCAGACCTGAATCTTAAATTCCTTTTTTCTCATAATAATGAGATTTACATTTATTTAGCAGTCACTTCAACTTTGGCTACTGCTAATCTTTTTTTTAAAAAACCTGGCAGCTTTCCATTACTTCCTCTGTAATGAACAAACTTATTTTTAATATTACTGCAATATTACTAGCTTATTGTTGGAACATCCTTTATAGTTACATACAAATGAGAGTGAAAAGTGTGGAAATGTAGCTAGAGGTCTAATATTTACACATTCCACAGAACTCCTATTGCAGGCAGAGAAAAAGGAAAATAAGACTTGTGGTTGATTGTATCTATCCTCTTGTTAATCCTGGGAAACGAGAAAGAGCAAGGTAAATCACCTAGATCCTCAGTCCTGAGTTCACAAACACCGAAGACACAGCAGATGACTGGGGCTTTGGAATAAGTCACAATTTTTTTCTACTAGTTCATTTTATGCAATGTTTATTTAAATTGAGCCTTTGAATAGCCTTCCCTACTTTGATAGAAAGAAAATGTATTCAGATAGACTTTTGTCATTAAGAATTAACTAAAATAACCACTGCTCATTTTATTGGCACTTATTTCTTGGCTTTAAAAAAAATATAACACAACTACTTTGAGAAGTCTCCTTTAGTTTAGTGTAAAGGCATTTAGAATACCTGAATTACAAGTATGAAAGTATCATTTTCAACTTAAGTATTTTCACTATTATCTAGAAAAGTGAGCCATTGCAACTTTCAAGATTCTGAGAGAATATAATTTAAACCTAAACTTACAACAAGGTAAATAAATTAGGAAGTACTACTACAATAAATTAGGAAGTAAGTTGAAATATTTACATGCAACAGAATATATACTTGGGTGAATGCTGTGTACACAATACTTGCTGATTGACGGACTGATTTAGTGAAGATAATGATGAGTTAATAAGGACTAATTTAGAGATGTAGGAAGAATACATAGAAAAAATGCGTGCATTCCGGGCTCAATTATGCTGGAACATAATTGGCTCCAAAACGTTTTCCCATTGGAGGAAATGAGCACAAGAGATCATTAACTTCTAGTATAATTAATATAAAAATACAGTATGATTATTAATGCAGAAGTAGACTGCAGAGTCAAATTAGTGATGGAGTAATTTGTATTCATATTTACATACTTAAATAATGGTCATTAAAACTTTTATCACTACATGTCTATGCAATTATTTCCTAATGCAAAGGATATGTCGCAGCATGTGTGACACCATTCATCATTTTCCTGGTATCTGGGTGGTGCACAACTCAGATACTACAGTTTAACAGACAGACAATTTGAAAAGCATACTGGCAGCAATTTCTGAAGAAAGGAAAGTTTTTAATTTTAAAATAATTCTGTGTGAGGGCTGCAGTGGTGGCTCAACAGTTAGGATACTTGCCTAGCATGTGCGAGTATGCAGGTTCAAACTCCAGCACTATGTACACGATGAAATCTCGGAGCAACAAAAGCCACATGAAAAACTAAGTAAAATTGTTTCTCTTTCTCTCTCTCTCTCATTGTCCCTTTCTCTTAAAATAATAATTCTGTTTGATTCTGAAACAAACAACCTAAGTATATATAGAGAGAGCTACATCTAGAGACAAAAAATTAAAATAAAAGGGAAAGAGGAAGAAAACACGGTGATTAAGTGGATACTACTTGCCTTCATGCAGTTGGCAGCCATCTCTTGAATTTAAATAAACTGCTCACAGTGGTATCAGCTATGTAATGATATAGACCCTGTGTTAGTCAGATTTCTGTTACTGTGACCAAATTACCTGCCAAGAACTAAGAGGAGGAAAAGTATATTCTGGTTCATGGTCTCAGAGGTTTAGTCCATGACTGGTGGATTCCGCTACTCTGGGCCCAAGACGAGGTAGAACATCAAGGCAGAAGGGTGTGGTGGAAGGCATTTGCAACTCTCATGGTAACTGGGAAGCAGCACGGGTGGGGGAGGGGCCACCATCCCTACCACGTGAACCAGGGACCCATCTCCTGTAGCCATCCCCCACCTGCATACAGTTACCACCCAGTCTATTCAAACTAGGATAGACTGATTAGGTCATAGCTCTCATAATTCAAACATTTCACCTCCCCACATTTCTGCATTAACAGGAGCTTTGAGGGGGACACCCTATATCCAAACCATAACAGGCCCCAAGTACAAACTTGTGAGGATTGGAAGACATAGTAACAAATTACACAATTCAATTTTTAAATTGCATTCAACTGAATGATTATTGTGTACTCAGCATTATGCACTTAACAAATCCTCATTCTATAATTACCTTCATGCTGTAGATGAGGAAACTGTGATTCAGTGAATTGAATGATTTAAGGACATTGGTCACAAGTAGAGTTCAGGACTTTAAGATTTGTAAAACTTTAAATCCAATCTTCTGACAAAAATGGTAACATTATTTGTGGATATAAGGGAGTATGGAATGAACTAAAGATGTAAAATATAATTTCTTTTGCAATGATCGCTAAAACTCTGAAAATTCTTTTTCTCTGACAGTATTCAGCTCTAGGGGTATTTTGACTGATTTTAATGAAGTAGTGGAATTTATTGGATCTATAATCATAATGCTATGACAAAAGCTCTGAAACATTTATGTCTAGGCAGTACTCTTGGTTTATAGAATCCCCTACCACTAATTGGATCCTATCTTCGGTAACAGAAAGAATAACAAGTGGTACTAGAAATCCCCACATACGCATTATGTGGTAGAATTCATTGCAAACTAAATACCATTTACAATTAGTACAGTGAAAAATATTCTTCCACTAAAATAGTAACAGTTTAATAACCCGTGGTTACATCATCTGTGCATGTTGACAGTGATGCTACAGTAAGTACTGATGAGAAATGAAAGCCCTGATTATAAGAGGTTGTTTTCCAAAATTATGCTGCTACCTAGGTCAGCAAGATTCAGGGATTGGTCCTCCCTTAGGCATCATGTCTACCTGATTGTATTCTGCAAGGAAATATCTCAAAAGCCTATATAATTCTATTGTACTACAAATCCTTCAGAAATGTGCTGTCAAATGTAGATCAACACAGAAATTTATTAATGAAACTGAGAACCTTAAAATGAATGAAGTATCAAAACTGTGTGAATGCAGGCTTGTGGTAGGTAGCATGTAAGAACCAGCTTCTGATAGTATAGACAAGGTGAAAAAAGAAAAACAGTCAACAAAATAAAAAAAAAACAAACTTAGTAATATTTATTTGAAATATATGAATTTAGCTTGATGAGAGTACCAGAATGTAGTCAAACCAGGAAATAGTTATATTGAGAAGGCAACACTTTTAAGTGAATATGCAGTGCTATATTAGTGAAGAGAATTTAATATATAAGAGAGCTACTAAGATTCTGGTATTTAGATGTGTTTTAAATATACACATATTTAAATGCAGACAGACTCAAGTTTATTATCATTGATCTATATTTTCATGTGCAATCTACAATACTCTTACTCAGTATACTTCATTCAAAATGTTCCTTGAAAATTCAGAGATTTGAGAACTTTCTCTAGTATGGATGGCCTGCCAACTAGACAGCAGAATTGCCATCCAGGTTAAAAAGAAATGGCTCTTGGGACAGTCACATGGAATCCTGATGGTAATGGTCTCCAAAGAGCAATGGGACACTGTGAAATAAGGCCCAGAAGGCTAGCAAATCCCCATGTGACAATTTAAGAATATTCTAAAACTCAAGCTTGCATTCATTGGCATTCTCTAAGACTGATCCATTAGCTTGTCTTACTGTAAATGTCACCTATTATTTCTGAAAACAATATCATTAATAATTTTTGTTTTTTACAAATATAGATAGAATTTCACCAAGGCTATTATGGCTATGATTCCAAAGCCCTGGATGAATCTACCACTAATTTCAGAAAAGTTTCTTTATTCCTTTTTTTTCTTTTGTGGGGATTGAACCTAGGCCTCATCCATATTAACACTGACCTTCACCCCAACCCTTAGAACTATTTTTAATGTCATGGTTTAGGTATTTGGAAACAAACAAACAAAAAATTACCTAACTTTTAAATGTCAATAAAGGTAGCTTCCATTATATAATTCAATTTTATAAATAATAAGTAAATTTTCTAGGTCAATTATTTAAAAGCTTTAGCCAAAACAAAATGAACTGGACTATAATAAAACAATGTGCTTCTTCAAATAAATGTTGCCTAGGAGATAACATGCCCATGCCACGATAAATGTCAACGGGCCTCACAAGCCACTCCAGGAAGTTAGATGCATCTTTCTACTAAAATTTTATATTAACAGTAATTCTCTATGCTGAAATATTAGCTCTCCTGCATACATTAGCAATTAGCAGTCATTAATAAAGTTCATACTAACAACTACTGGCAGAATTCATGTTTGTGTATTTAAAATTAATTTATTCAATAAATACATTGGATTTTAAAAAATTGTGGCTGAGAAGGCAGGGTTTTGAGTCCCTAATCTTCATATATGTTCAATCCTGGTTCTATAACAATGCTTAGCTATGTAACATTGGGTGAATTATGTATAATCTTTCTTTGCTTTATTTCCCTTCTTGTTAAAAAAAAGGATAACGAGAGTCTCTGCCTCTTTGGCGTATTTCTGAATCTTAAATAGCATCTAACAAAGACTAAATGTTTGGCAACTACTAGGTGTATTTATTATCATATACAAGGACTATTATGGCTAAAGGATCCATATTAAACACAAAACAAGAAAACATATTTTCTGTTATGAATTTTATAATTTTGTGAAGGATATTACTTATGTACACACTTAATAATTAGGGAATTAATTGTGTGGGCCAGTTAGGGTAGAATTAAAATGTGCAATAAAACACCAAATTATATATTAGTTGTTCTAAAACAAAATGGATAAAACAATGCAAGATTTAATATGCAAATAGAGTACGGTGTCCACCATCAGCAGAGTTCAATAAACATGTTAGGACAGAAATGTGCTATCTATAAGGTAAGTGCTTAAAGTTTGAGAAGGAACAAGAATGGGAGAGGTAATCTTTAATTTTCATCCATTTTTATTTTTAACTGAAACAAAAAACCTTTTAGAGAACACCATGTTTTTTTTATTGTTTAAATATTCTTATTTTTTAAAATTGTTCATATAAGGAATTTTAGATTTTAAACTTGAAATTTTTGAATGAAAATAATCAAAGCCTTTAATAATGAGTGAGCAATAAAGTATCATTTAAAATGTTTTAAACTTTAAAAACACTAAGTAAGAATAATCAAAGCTTTCTTGCGGGTAAAGTAGTAATATAGAAAAAAATCTAGCAACCATAATTAAAAAGGGCAATGGAAAGGTCAGATTTATGACTTTGATACAGTACTTAACTTAGAATAAGACAGTTTTTAATGGCTCTAAGTTCCTTCACATTCCAAATGACACTTATTGTTGTCACAGAGGCCAATATCTCCCAGCACCAGTGTAAATTCACATGATATTTTTCATGAATAAACATGAAAATGTCAGCAATACTAAACAAAAGGAAGATGGCAAGTCTGGAAATATGCCAACAAAGCTGTGCCAAATGACCCAGGAAACCTGAATTTCAGAAAAGGACATCTGAAATCTGGGTAAGGTGCATGTAGCATTCTGAAGAAAATTTAGTTAAATTATACATTACACTCACATGAAAGGGTAACAAATAAAAGCAAGAGAGGTAACCCACACCAAGTTTGAATTAAATTAGTACAAGCAGTGGCAGGGTGAGTTAAGTCCTCCACAATGGGACCTGGTACACTTGTGACAGGTGTGAGAGCACATATGTTTATTACTCTCAGTGTTGGAAGGTGGCTGATCCTACGGGCCACAGAGTACGTGCTGGGATACATAAAAAGATGGATAGGCACAAGAAACTCTGAGGTTTCCATTTCTTTTCATTAATTCTTCATTCACTTAATAAAAATTTCAGTACACTTGTAAGTGCTGAAAATATTTCTAGGATTAAATTAGACAAAAAAAAATGATCCTATGCTTGAACAAAGACTAACACACCTTTATGAAAATCAAGGTCAAACAAATACCATTGCAAGCACTTGAAAAGATAATATTAACTAACTAAGCACACTAAGAAGAAAATCAATCAATTCTTATTTATTTTTTAATCAATACTCTCATTGTATTTTAATTCACAAAGGGGCAGCACTTTATGTGGACATGTTTACTCATTAGTAAGAGGTGAACATACTTTTTTTTCAATCCATCTTTGATTTTCTGAGATACCAAATAACACAGACTGGGCAAACAACCTTTTTTTAGAAATTATAATTTTCATGTTTCCATTCAAATCCTTCAGCAAGTAATAGCAGTTTCCTATGAAGCATTATTCATTAAGTTTTAAAAATGTTACACATTAGGGTTTCTAAAGACAATAGGTGCTCATCCAATAGGTGCTCATCCACAGAATATTCTCAACAGCACTTTTTCTCTTCTTTTCTTTATTCTTTAGTGGTATTGGGGATCTGGGGATTGAATCCAGGGGCACTCGATCTGCACAGCTGCCAGTTCCCTAAGCAAATGCTTGGAACCCTGGGAGGACAATTAGACGTCGCCTCCAGTGCAGACACTCCAGCCTATACACAACCCTTTTTTTAATATAAGAAAAATGATTTTAAGAATATTAAACAATAGAAGTAACTTATCCTAAAAGAGCATCATATATTCTGGTGGAGCAAGGGAACGGAGGTGTTGTGATGACAGTGTTTGGTCTTTTTTTTTTTTTTTTTTTTTTTAAGAGAGAAAGACAGTGAAAGAAAGAGGAAGAGACAGAGAGAATCAATTTTTATTGAGTTTTTCACATGGCTTTCGTTGCTCCGACACTTAGTTGTGTACGTGGGTGCTGGGGTTTGAACCTGTGTACTTGCGCATGCTGGGCAAACACCATAACCACTGAGCCACCACTCCAGTCCCACAGTGTTTGGTCTTTTAATAGCTCCCATTTTCTTCTTCACCTGCCTCTCTGAGTCACTGCCCAGCAAGAGCATCCTCATTTGCTATCCTTAATAATAAAAATAACAGTTTCTACGTCTGTTTCTTTTATAAACTGATCCATTTTCCCCAAAGCTATATCACATCACCTGATACTTGGTGTTTGAACCTAAAATGCAGAAATTTATTTTTAGATGTTGGATGAATGAACTGAAGTCTATATTATTAAATATATTTTTTGTCTCTTACAAAACATTAATGTAGAATAAGTTAATACTAATTTCCCAGCATAACACTTCCATGATTCAACCTTAGTCATTTAAAAGAAATTTTATGTGTATTCAACAATCTATAGCTTTAAGAGCACTTTCACACTAGGGTTGTGAATGGCTCGCACTTCTTAGCAGAGATTAAGATACCAAAAAAAAAAAAAACACCCACAAAGATTCATTGAACATTTAATTGGCTTTGGCTACTATTGAAAAAATTTAAATTTACTTAATTTCCAACAATATTACAAGAGATACTATAATTAGCCCCATGTAACTGAGGGGGAACTCTGGCACAAGGAATTTGAGTAAATTATTCAGGTATCTAAATATATGTTTGAATATATGTTTGGTAAATATATGTTTGAAAACTTATTAGTGAGTTAAGTAAGGTAGAAGCAAGATTCTAGAATGACTGAAGAGATGGATGGCTCTTGAGAATCTAAAAAACAAAATACTTTGGAAATAGGCACAAATATTTTCAAATGAATATCATTTCCTTCATTAAGAGAAAATCAGGAAAATGCAGGAGTAGAGATTCAACTGTACTATAAATATTTTACGAAAGTTGATCACACACACACACACACACACATATACACACATCGATAGAATACAGAAATAAATGCAATAGTGACCATTCTTTTAAAGAACTGTAACTTGGGGCTGGAGCTGTGGCTCAGCATTTATTCACTTGCCGCCAATGCTTGAGGATGCAGGTTCAAACCCCTGCACCACGTACACAACTAAATGTCGGAGCAATGAAAGCCACATGAAAAACTAAATAAAATCGATTTGCTCTTTTTTTCACTGTCCCTCTCTCTCTTTATTAAAAATAAAAACAAAAAACTTGTAACTTGAATCCCATTAGCCAGACATAATAATAATGGTACCCAAAGAGATTCTGGGATTGGTTAATGGAAGATAATATCTAGTAGCTTTCAACAAATGTGATGATTTTGACATTAATTATTCAGTTAGCAAAATCAGAGTCAGAAGAATAAAATTTAAAAAGTTAAAACTTGCAATTCACAAAAATATAGGGGCTCCTTAAAATGAATATGTGAAAAAAATTCTTTAAGTTCCAAGCTTAAAGGGCTGATATTAATAGAATGTAAATGCAAATTATAAAATATCCTGAAAAGAGTGTTTTATTCATGTACCAAGGTTGTAAAGATGTGGATAAAATCTTAAAATCTCATGAAGTGAATAAAATAGACTAAACTAAGGGGAGCATACACCCTTTTATGTTATCAAAAGAGTAAAATGAACAGTGTCTGGGAAAAACAACTGAAGTTTTCTTTTCAGTTCTAGACAACATATTTTGAGTCCAATGTCATCAAGTTTAACTCATCTAGAGGTCTGAATGGAATGGAGCATGATCTAAAAGGCAAGAGAAAAAAAAAATAAAAGGAGCTGTAGTATTTAGCAAGAATGGAAGTTAGCTGGATGGACCTAGTATTCTTTTCACTCTTTAGTAAGTCTGAGATCAGTCCTCTAACTGACCAGGCTCCTGAGCTATTTTAACATTTGGTCCTAACCTAGTGGCCCTATCTTTCATTCTAATTCTGTAATTTCTTAATTTTCTTACATGATTTTTCATCATCTTTTATCCCCAATGCTTATGTCCAGACTTAAACTGTGCTCTTACCTAATTACTACCCTTCGAACATTCCCAGATCCTATTTTTCAGGATGCTCCCCTTCCAGATTCTCCATCACATCCCTACACATGAACTTTTGCTAAAAGTATGCCCATACCTATATTCTCTAATGGCAACAACATGGAAAAAGGATGCCTTCTAAACTACCACTGAATTAACACCATCCTTTAAATATGCTCCTGTGTCATGAATGTGTTTTGGAAAGATTAGGGGAAGGTGGTAGTGATAGGTTATTATGGAAATGCACCCTCCCCCTCCCTGCTAATGAACTATGTCGTGTGGCTAATATTCCACAGAACAAACTTTGAGATACACAACTTTACAGAATTCTATAAGGCTAGCATTGCATACCCCACTTTAAATATTTTTCCCTCTCTCATTTTTGTAAAATTGGGTTTTTGTTGGATTCCCCATCAGCTGCTTTCAACTTTGACACATTCTTCTCCATCATAATTGTCTCTAAGACAATTTTCCAGTTATTTTCAGATTTTCCTGCCACTCTTAAAGTTTCTCCTGTACCTCTACACAAATGATGCCAAAATGCTGAGTTCCTTCCCCAGTGGCAGCTCCTGGTATGCTGCTCTCCAAAGATTCTGAAAGAGACCCAACCTTTCTCTATTTATTGGCTGTAGGAACTTTGTTTAAGTAGCATTTCCTCACTATGTTCTGAGAATTAAATTAGGTTCTCAGGTAAAGTACTTCAAACATTTACTGTTAGCTATTATGATTCTTTCCTACCCCAAGTTCCTTCCTGATTCCCAGGCTATCATCACTGTTGAGCATATAATATTTCACAAGTACCTCAGAGACAACATGGTTAAGATTTATTTCTATCACCACATGACTGAAACCTACAAATCAACATTTCTTGACCTTCCAGTGCTAACTGGCATCAGAAATTTGAACGGTATCAGTAATACACAATCACTATGACTCCAGATTCATTTATTGTCTTTGACCACATTCAAGAATGTGAAAGTTTCTGGAAAATTTTCTTCACCACCTCACACCAATCCAAATTCTTCTTCTCTCCTTCATTAGCTCCTTAGTTTATTTGGAATGGGGAGGCCACAAGATTATAGCATTCAAAGGGCTAATTCATTTACCCACCTGTTCTTTCCATAAACCAAGGCACCCTGAATGCAACTGCCAGAGTATTTGCTAAACATATATTGATCATATGTTCATCTTTCTTTAAACTGATGTGTATGGGAAGCTCTGTTTTGTCTTTAATCAAAATTTGCTTTTATTTTCTATCATTCTATAATGTAAAACCTCCTTCATTGCTTAGTTGTATTAAATTTTTTCTTTCATATTTCCACCTTGTGGTACTTATAGCAATGTACCTTGTATTAGAATTTTAAATGGAATTATTTGTATTTCTGAGTATAATACAAGAACAGTGATGCATAGACAAGGACGTAGTCACACCTACAGCCTCTTCCTCACTTTGCATATTTTTTAGAAAACAAATAGGACAATATCTGTTGACTTTATTTGTACATGATTTCATGGGTTGACTCACATATAACCTCTTGTCACTCTTGCCTCAAGGAAAGGTTGTATTTTCTGAGCTACCTTACCTAATTCACATCTATCTATCCCCCTACACACACATATTTTCTCTCTCTCTTTCCATAAATATCTTTGTAATTTGATTATAGATCTGAATTTTCCTACCAGATGGGACCTTTTTTTAAGCATAGTTTAACCACAAATCTTTCCTTCAAGTTAAGCAATTTTCAAGTAGTCTCTGAATAAATGAAATACCATGTTTTATTACTAAATTACATACCTTCAACATTATTCTTATATAATTGCATAGGTTTTTTAGAAGGTGTTCCGTGTTTACGAATCACTGAACATACAGTTAATAAATTAGACTAAAAATGATTGACAATGTTAGAAATAAAAAGCCTCACAGGTCCATTTATCCCAATAAACCTCCTTTTTTATATTCTATCAATAGCGATTTTTTAAAAACTCAAAACCTGCTTTAAGTGCTTCATTAAACTTAAACAAAAGTCCATAATTCCCTACCTGGCCTACTAGGCCATAGTACCTGAGCCCAATGTCTTCCTCTCTAACCTCTCTAACTCATCTATTTTGTTTTTGCTTCCTGATGTGTTCAATACTTAATACAGTGAAGGAAACAAGACAGCAATTGATACATAATTCCTGAAAAAATTAGAGAAAATTTAATATTAGAATTGCTGGGAAATACCGTTTTCATTAAATCGTATATTGTTTTGTAATGCTGCTACTATTAAGCTTACCCCTTCTCTCAGTTTTTTAATCATTTACAAATATTCATTACATGTCATCAGAGCACTCTCTTAAAATCACTTTTGGAAGGCTAGAGCAGTGGCTCAGCGGTATAGCATTTGCCTGGCATGTGTGAGGACCCAGGTTTGAACCCCAGCACCATATGTACAACTAAATATTGGAGCAGCAAAGATCAGATGAAAAACTAAATAAAACTGATCATCACTCTCCCTCTCTCTTTCTGTAAAAAAGAAAAAAAATCACTTTTGGAGAACACTGCTTTCTCCTGTACCTAATTTTTTCATCTGTGGATGCTGCTTTGCTATATCTCAGGAATATTATGAGCGTTATCAAGGTCATATTTTTAAAAGCTCAAGAATTCTTTGGATGACAGATGTTACCAAGCACAAAGTATTACTACCATTTCTGATAGGATTACATTTTGAATGGGAAAGCATAAATGAAAGTCCCTAGAGGAAGAAGCTCACTAATGGTTTAAGTGAGATGGTAAAGCCTCAAGATAAACTAATTTAAGTCAAAGCTCTAGAGTTTAAAAGAAAGTAATTTTAGCTGGCTTGAATAAAGCCACCCATTGTGTAAGAATAGTCTTCCTTTCATTTACATAAGATATAATTTTAAAGTGGATTTTCTGGAAGTCTATATAATACATAATTATCTCAGTTCATAAACAGGGGCTGGAATCAAACACTGAAACTGAATGAACAATTCCTCACCAAAATGATTCTCTGCAATACTTATCACACATACTTCTGAAGAAATACTCACAAACTACTAAAAGTTCTGTAAATAATTTATCTCATATCTCATGCATAGAACGTAAAAAATAATTATTTGACAATGTCATAAGAACTAGAATGAGATTAACCACTTTTACTTCCCTAGTCCTTCTACTTTGCAAGGTCACATCTGAACACAGGTTTTTACTCAACGTCTAGCACAAAGCAATAAATGTTTTTGAATGAATCAAAAAAGTTCAGTCATTAATAATGTACAATTTCATATTGCCAAGTAAGTTTTGGTATCAGTGCCTCAAAAAAAAAAAAAAAGAGAGTAAAAAACTCCAGAAAGAAAAAAAATAGTTATATTCTTTTGTCTGACACTGAATTCCTAATGATTGGAAATCCTTGAGCAGTATTTCCTGATTCTACATATTATTCCCTGCCTGAGAGATAAGGGTACAGATTGGGATGATCTGCAATGGTTAATAATCATTCCTTGGTTTCATGCAGCAGATATCTCTTTGTGGTTGCTGTAGTTTTGACCAAAAGGCCTGAGTTAAAGGCTTATTTACCAGAACGGCACTTTGAGAAACAGGAGAAACCTTGAAAGGTAGGTTATATTGGAAGATTTAGGTCACTAGGAGCATTCCCCTCCAAGGGGACACTGAGACTCCTATCCTTTCCTTTTTCTTCCTTGTTTTTCGTTTGTTCTTCTTTTTTCCTCCTCCTCCTCCTCCTCCTCCTTCCTTTTTTTCTCTGCCAGGTACAACCAAATATGGGCAAAAATTTCTCAAACTTTGCATCCAAATAAACCCATTTCCTTTTTAAGTTGATTTTCTTAAGTATTTGCTATAGTAACAGAAGACTGATATTAAAATGTGCAGTCATTACTGTAACATTATAGAAAAGCCTTTGGAAGTGGCTTACTGGAGGAGTCTGGACTAGTTTGAAAAGTCAACTAGAGAAAGCCTAGAATGCTTTAAGCAGAGCTTAGTGGATGATTCTATTGGGGCTGAGAAGACAAGACTACTGATGGAGATGTGGAGAGTAAGGGTGATAGCAATGAGTTTCAGATAAAAGCAGGAATTCTAAAAATTGGACCAGAGGCCACAGTTACACCTTAGCAAAAATCTGGATACATTTTTATTTAAACCCTGAGACTTTGCAGGAGGCTAACATTAAAGCAGATAGGCTAGTTTTTGTTACAGAAGAAATTCCAAGGAAGCAAAACAGTCAGGTATTGTCATTGGCATTACTGGCTGGCTGCCTTTGGCATAATTTATAGTAAGAGTGGAGAACAAAAAGAATAGAGTGGAAAGATCAAAAACCCTTGCTGTTTGGCCAGAAGAGGAGCATGTTTAATCATGCTATCAAGGAAGATATAGCAAGCAGGCTGTAGTGATCTGGATCCATAGGATAAGCCAAAAGCTTTGCACCAGGGCAATTAGGAAATATACAGCTCAGGAATTGTCAAGGCTACAGCCTTGACTTTCCAGGGAGGAGAAAAAGCTATACCCCACTTGCCTCTCATAGTGCAAAATGCAGTCAGTCCATTTCTAGGAGTTCTGTGTTAGTCAATTTTGTGTTGCAGTGACCAATATATCTCACAAAAACAACTCAGTAAATGAAAAGTTTCTTTTGAGCTCATGGTTTCAGAAGTTTAGTCCATGAATGACAGATTCCATAGCTCTTGACCTGCGGTGGCAGATGAAAGCTACTGAGTTCATGACAGCCAGGAAGCACAGACAGAGCTGGTGCAAGGAGCCAGTGATAATATAATCCCCAAAGACATGCCCCCAGTGACCCACTTCCTCTAGCCACACCATACCTGCTACAGATACCACACATTAATCCATTCTAATGGATTAATCCACTGATTAGGTTACAGTTCTCATGATCTAATCACTTCACCTCTGATCATTCCTGCATTATCTCACATATGAGCTTACAGGCACATCTCCTCTTCAAACTATAAAATGTACCCAAATTCAACTGTTTCAGTGTTTCTCAAAAAACCAAGTACAAAGTCTCCTCTAGTACTCAAGACAAACTTACATCTGAGCTCCTGTGTTTTCCCACAGAGAACCTCCAAAAGGAATCCTTCCCCATGTTCAGCCCATAAAGTACTAGGTCAATTTGGTCATGCTTCAAGTGAAGCCAGGTACAGCTTATGCTGGCAGCAGACTGTGCCATTGCTCATGTGATAATAGTTTTTGTAGGAATAGTTTTTTGGGGAATACAAGAATCATACAGGGTCAAGAAGGCTTCCAAAGAGATTTCAAAAGAAAGCTTGGAGGGGCCAGGCTGTGTGTTGTGGGGTCACATTATCTGTAAACATCCCCTGACCAGGCAGCGTGTGGAGCTGTGAGAGGGAAGCTGAAGCTGCAAGGGAGAACCTAGGAGGGAAGATGAAATTCCTGATGCAGGCAGTAACATGGAATGCTTTGCTGAGGAGATCTTCAGAAAGCACGAAAAGCCATCTCAAGAGAGTAGCTATGGGGACAGCATGCAGCAAAGCCAGAAGGGTGGGCCTGGCCCAGGCCTTGGGAGCCTACCTCCCTCTGGACTGTGCTCTGCATGCAGGATAAACAGCTGTAGGATTTTAATGCTTGTCCTGCTAGTTTTCAGTCTTGTGTTGTTCCCATCTTTTCTTTCTATATATAGTGTATACCTGTTCTGCCAATGTGTTTTAGAAATACATTTTTTTTAAACAGGGGCTCAGAGCTGAGCTTGCATTGAGTCTTGGAAGAGACTTTGGACTTGGACTTTTGAATAATGATTCATCTATTGTCTAGGAGGACTCCTGAAGATTTACTGAATGTAGGTTGCATTACAAGATGGAAATGAAGCTCTGGGGACAGAGACAGAAAAGTTTGAGTCTAAAGTACCACTAAAGAGCCACATGATAAAGGCTTATTCCTCAGGTTGGCACTTTTGGGAGGTGGTGGAAACTTTAGAGGTGGCACCTAGTGGGAAGTCTTTAGGTCATTAGGTATGTGTCCTTCAAGGGGGTTGTGGGACCTCAGTTTCTTCCTCTAGCTTTTTCCTCCCTAGCTTGCCATGAAGTGAGCACTTTTGCTCTGCCATGTGCTCCCACCATGATCTGCTGCCGTACCACAGTTCTGGATGCAATAAGGTTTATTGAACATGGATTCAAACTTCCATAACTGAGAGGCAAAATAAACTTTCTCTCTCTTATAAGTTGATCATCTCAAGTAATAAATCAGTTAATAAATAAATTTAAAGTAATAAATCAGAAGCTGAGTAATAAATCAGTTAAATGGTAATATATTTATATAATACGCTAACATCACATCAGTAAGTGAGGTTTTATGCTAATAATGTAGACCATCTGAAAAATAACAGGTGGATGAAATTTGTACCTACCTTGTAAGCCTGAACACTGAATTTGCCCAAAGGAGGCACTGGCTCAAGTTCAAAGAGACAACAATGCCCTTAAGCATAAACAAAATATCCTATGATTATTAGACCGGTTCCTTACAAATTCAAAACAAAAATAAATTCAGGTGATAGTTTTTGTGGAAACATCTCTGCTATTTACTCCTTGCCCTCTGATATTTCATTGAATATTTTTGTTTCCAACTATTTTATGAGTGTACATGTAACACCAAATGTGCTTATCCAAAACTTTATTGAAGCCTATTTTTAAATCTATTTCATCATGAGTATCACTTCTTCCTTGACATCTTCACTAATTTCCCTTTTTGAATAATACAACTACAGAAACTGGTACATGGTATTTTCATATTTTACTTATTCATTAATATAATAGTTACTTATATAATGATAAGCTTTATAAGGATATTGCGGTTATCTTTGTACTCCATCTTCAACTGTTCATTTATAAAGACTATAAATAGCTACTATATTGGATAATGTTAATGGATAAGAGGAAATGAAGATGAAGAAGAAAGATATAATTCCTGATCATAAAGAACTTAGGGACTAAATCAACTATCATTCTTATAAAAGACATTCAGTAAATATTTAGAATGAAAACAAGGGAGCTTTTTGTGGTAGGTGGATTTGAAAACTACAGTATCTGTAGCAATAAGCATTAAAATATAATCTAGTTTACCTGAAGTCCACCAAATTGATTAATAAATCATCATACCATGACAAATTAAAAAAATAGAGAGTTACATACACAGTTAATCTATCATTTTCTTGTGGAAGAAAAATTGACAAAATGATTTAATATCACCTTCAGGTAACTGCTAAAATCTCTGAGCAGGAAAACCCTATCCTGGGAATACTACTTCCAGAAACACAATATTCCCTAATCTAGCAGGTTCAAGTTAGATGCAGATTCAAGAATGACATATTTGATCGTGAAATTCTCTTCTAAAAATTTACTCATATGTATTGATAGAGAACATAAATGTCTTCAGTGACTATTTGTATTTAGTGACAATTTGCTAACACTAGAAAGAGAACAGCATGAGGGTAAAGGCTCTTATCCATTTTATTCTAGTCTATCCTCCTCATTGTTCCATATCAAGTTCTTAATATGGTACCAATATTAATTGCACAAAAATCAATTAATAAATACTGTTAAGTAAATAAAAAGTTTATAACTTCAGATGAGGAAAAGTTATCCATAAATAAATTGTTAACCTTTTCTTTGTTATGCATACATTTGATATATTTAAAAATGACTAAATTTTTAAATAGAGCAGGAGAATGACATGATTACATTATAAATGTCCATATCAAGATTAATGACAACTTTAGAAGACATATACTGCATTTTTTGTTGTTGTTATTGTTGTTGTGGGAGGGGGTACTGGGTGCTTTACCACTGAGCCACATCCTTGGTCCTTTTTATTTTTTAGTTTTTATTATGAGATAGAGTCTCACTAAATTGCTTAGGGCCTCACTAAGTTGTTGAGGCATGCCTTGAATTTGCAATACCTTTCTCTCAGCCTCAGAGTTGCTGGGATCACTGGCACAGGCTCTTATACTGTTTTGAAATAATTATTACCAGCTTTGATTCAGAAGTACTTTTGAGAATTGTCTAATATGTGTGTGTGTGTGTGTGTGTGTGTGTGTGTGTGTGAGAGAGAGAGAGAGAGAGTATGTGTGTGTTGTATTGCTCAATACATGAAGAAATGGTATTTTAAAGAACATCTTAAGTCACTGATATGACAAATATCCAACTTTAAGGCTTGATGACATAATTCATACTTATAGCATTAGGGTGCTTTTAGAAATTATTTAACTGCCTTGCCAAAGAATATGGACTTCCTACCATTCTCATAAGTGGCCTCACAGTGTATCTGTTTCATATTACTGTAGATAGTCTTTACCAAACTTCGCAAGATGCTATTTAATATCAAGTTGAAGAAAGCTGACACTACTATTCCTTTCTTGCCAAATACTGGGAAATTTAATTAAATAGACATTTGACTTCAAGAAGGCAATGTTGAAAACTAAATAAACTTTATCCTTTTAACCTTATTGACTGACCAAAGTAACATGAAAACATCAATACTTCTCTGCAAAGAGAACTAAAATTGGATGAACTTTGTCTCTGTCAAGGATGTGATTACTAATGGAGGTGGCAGAGCCAGACTTAAAATCAAATTACTCTGATGTGACAGCTTAATCTTAGACTTAACATAATCTTTATTCTACCACTTTGAAACATTTTGGTGATTTAATGGGGTCTAACATTATAAGATTTAGACATGACAGTTAAAATTATGTAGTATGTGTTGGTTTCCTATCACAAATACATGCAAAAAATAAAATAAAGTATAAATTTTGGTTGGATACAGAGCTCACCCTTTCCTCTGAGGTGAGGCTTTAAAAAGGTGACTATAATAACAGTTAAAAGTTTAATTTGCTTAGTTTACATAAGAAACTAAGAATTATTATAATAATCTAAAGCATAATAAGAGAATAACATAAAACAAAAGAGACACTTTCTGTTATTGCTTCAATTATTGTTTCTCCTCATAAAAGTGGAAATCATTAAGGATTACAAAGCTAGAATGAAAGGGGAAAAAACCTGTCATTAACTTTAAGTACTTTCATTCATTGATTTTGGCATTTTCCCCTGAATTTTAAATTATTTTCAAATAGGAAAGCATCATAACAAAAGAAATAACAATTATTGAGGACCATTGTGGGACTTTATAAAGAGTAAAATGATTGTTGCATAATGGTTTTCAAGATAAGAACTAACGTTTTTCCATGACTGATCAAAAACACTGAAGTTTCCTACTATGCATTTGTTGAAGGATTAGTATCACTGGATACCTCAATGTATAAGAAATTTCACAAAATACAATAAATATTGTAACATAAGGTTTAATTGGGGAGAGGTTCTTCAAAATTTAAAGAAGTATTAACTCTATCAATGAAAGAGAAATGGTGAAATGTCTAATGGTCAGCTGGAAGGCAGAAAAAACTCAAATAGCTAATATTATAATTGTACAGTTCTTTATATAACATTTGAGAAATATGAAATGAAAGGAAGGTCAGAGAAGAGAAGAATAAAAGATTGCCAAATAGATTTTAAAAAGAGGACCGAGAGGGAACATAAAGTATTATCTAGAAGATAATTATTTCATGTAAGTCAAAAGAAGAACTTAATAAATGAGGAGATGGTACAATTGGTCTAGATATTGAATACTATGTTCTGAGAAAATAAAATGTGATGCAAAATAAAGTTCCTGGTGATTTTTGATAAAATATAATCAGCAAATTGGTGAAGGAAAAATAATGAAGAAAGGTAGATTTTAAATGCTTAAACTAAGGTATCATTGAAGTAAGCTACCATGCTTCTTCTAGGTAGGTATTTTGATTAAGTAAGCTCCCACTGGTCATGGATGTTGGGAAATATTCCAAAGTTTGTTTAACGAAAACTCCAAATCAAATCACTGTCCAATACACAAAACACATGCCTCAAATATAAGTAAAGGATAATGTCAGCAATGCTATGGAGTCACTTATTTTGCTAGTCAATGAAAGGTCACAGGTTCCATCCCATTTGGCTTACCCTATGGCTGGAGCCATTGACTGCCTTTAGCAAGCAGGTTATCTGGTGTCAAGTGGGCAAGTGCTTCCCATTGTATAAAAAGTAACAGATCAAGAGACATAATCTTACAAGATTTAAATATTCTTCAAATCATCAAATACAAAACAAAACGAAATTAATTTTCATGAACAGGGAATGACTGAATACATTGCACATCAAACCATGAATTATTATAAAGTCCTTAAAAGCAATCAAATAAATTTATACCTGCTGATTTGGGGAGACTTTTCACAATATATTTTTCAGTGAAAAAAGCTAGATATATGTATAATATGACTATGTAAAATCTATATTTATATACAATTTTCCAAAAGAAATCTAAATATAGAACTGCAAAGAACATACACCGTTATGCATGTGTGTGCATAAATGTAATTCAATCTATGTAAAACCATATGCATTGTATGTATATTTGTAAAGTAATGAATTAATTTATGTTTACTTTAATGATAGTAGAATTCACCCCTATGGTTAGAAACTCAAGCAAACTTTATTTTCACATGTATCTTAGTAATATTTTTAATATTTTTATTTATTACTTATTTATATAAGCAGAAAAAATTTCATTTTGTGAAATAAAACATGAGTGTGCTACATTAAATTTAATCCATCAGTCTAAAATCAGCCATGACCTATTTCCTGCTTGGAATTATGCTTATATTTTGCAAAACACACTTGATAACCAGATAAGCTTCATCTTAACAATGAAGTTCTATATGTATTTAATTCTGAATGTACTCTTTTTAAAACACAAATTTGTACTTAGTTAATACAAACCCATGGTAGCCTGAATAACATCCTCCAAGCTCCCACAAAGATGTCCACACCCTAATCCCGAAGACCAGTGAATATTTTAACTTTTTTTAACTTTAAAGGAAAAGGAATTTTCCAGTGAAACTGAATTAAAGATGTTGAGATGGGGAGATGATCCTGAATTATACAGGTGCCTCAATCTAATCATAAGGATCTTTATGAAACAGGGTAAAGAGGATCAATGTGAGAGAAAAGATGTGAAGGCAGAAGTTCATTATGGAAGATCACTTTGAAAACAGAGGAAGAGGTTGTACATCAAGGAATGCAGGCGACTTCTAGAAGATGGAAACAAACAAGCGACAAGAAAACCAGGAAATAGATATTCCTCTGAAGCCTCCAAAAGGATCTCTGCCCTAGCAACACTCTAATATAGATTTCTGACTTTTCTAATTCCAACAGAATAAACCTGTGTTGTTTTAAGCCAAAAGTTAGTGGTTGGTGGCAAGGAAACTAATGCAAATGCTTAACAATTATCAACTCCAACAAAACCTCATTAATACGATGCAGTTCAGGACAAAAACTAAGAAACAATCCATGGTGATCATTCCACTGCCAACTGTACTTTGTCTCCCCTGTCATGACAGGAGGTTCCTAACAATGATTCCTATCTACCTCCTGATGAAAACTCTTTCAAATCAAGCTAACTTCACCTTGATTCCATTTCTTTCAGTAAACAAGCTACTAGGCAGTTATTTATTTTGCAATGGATAGCTGGTTAACCTTGTCAGTTCTCTGATAAGAATACATTTAAACCTGTTTTCTCAAGTAGAACAAAAATGGAAAAACAAGGGTCAAAGCACTTGGATGAACTACTTGACTTATATTCCTATTTTCCTTAATTATAAATTAGAAATCATGTCACATAACAACAGATTGCCAAGAGAATACACTAATACCATATATAAATATTTTAGTGCACCAAATTTGGCTCAGTAAAGAGCATCTACTGTTAGGAAAAAGGCTCCTAATTTTCTTTAGCAATTTCTCATTTTCTTTCTTTGATTATGACAAAGACAAAGAAAATCAAGTAGAAGAGTCATAATCTATTTTTATTAAACACCTCTCAATATTCTTTCTCAATGAGTTGTTTGCTGAGCTGTCAGCTTCTAAGTCATTCCAGATTCCACTCCAATCAGAGAATGAGCTGTTCAATGTTTAATGATTAATTTGCATCAAATGGTTACCTAGCAACCACTGCTAATATAAAATTAGATCTGAGTTTCTGAGAAAGACTACAATCTACTTAAAAGCTTTGAAGATAGATGAAGAGCAGTCATTGTTTAGAGTTTTAACTTTTTTAAAGAGAGAGAGAGAGAGAGACAACTTTATTTAGTTTTTCATCTGGCTTTCATTGCTCTCTCACTTAGCTATGTTTGTGGTGCTGGGGGATTTGAACCTGGGTCCTCGCAAATGCCTAGTAAATGCAATACTGCCGAACCACCATTCCAACCCGGAACTTTAACTTTTAAAAACACACCCAGAGGGGCTGGAGTAGTGGCTCAACAGTTAAGGAGCTTGCCCCACATGAGCACGCGAGTTCAAACCCCTAGTATCACATATGCAGTGAAGTCTCAGGGCAACAAAAGCCATATGAAAAACTAAATAAAATTATTTCTGTCTCTTTCTCTTTCACTGTCCCTCTCTTAAAAAAAGAAAGAACGAAAGAAAAGAAAAGAAAAAAACACACCCAGATATAACATCTCGATATCTTAAATCAGAACTATACATTAACCTTTAATTATTCACAATCTTGTCATTCAGAATTTGATGATTTGGTTTTTTTTCAACTATAGAGTGAACACCCATAATGTAGGGAAGGCTGTAAAATAACTAGAGCAAACCTTTTTATTAGTGCATAATAATTATACAGAATAATGGGTTTCATTGTATTTAATTCCTATATACATATAATGTATTTTCATCATCTCCACCAACCTCCAAGTAAACTTTCATTAACACAAATTGTGTGATAGAAACCTTTTAATTCTACTACATGCATTAGTTATTTTAAAAATCAAAGTAACTTTGAAGTAAGTGTTATCATTGAAGAAATTTTACATTTTTCTAAAGCATCAGATTCATTTGTATATTTCTAGCAAACAATGAAACTCTTCATCCCTAACATTCATCAAACAGAAAGAAAAGTCTTAATTCCCACAACTTAGGTGGGAAAAGGAAGGAAGGAAGAAAAAAGAAGAGGGAAAGTTCAATATGGGCCTTACAGTTGAGCACTATCAGTCATGGATCTTCAAAACTTTTTGAACTAATGATAAATGAAATTTTTACTGAAGCACTCCCACTGGTGTTCATGCTATTGCCTGAAGGTAGAGATAAGGCATTTCAACTTTGGAAAATATTATCTGATACCCCCAAGGAGCAGCAACTGGCAAGACCAGACCAAGTTTCATAGCACATCGTAAACTCTTGAACTGTGTACTATAATCAATGCTAATAAAAAATGCAGTCCCATATTAATAAATGGCTGAAGAGGTACAGAATACTAAAGACAAAACAGCATGTCTTTTCTTTTTGCATTTATCGTTTATTCTTAAAAGAGTAGCAGTTTCAACCTTGCTATCTGAGCCCATTTAATATGAGTATTAGCCAGTACCTGATAAAGTTGAATGAAGAATTCTAAGAGTTCATAATGGTAATACCTACAACACTAGTCTTTTGCTAGACAGAAAAGTTCCTTGAAATGAAGCTTGATGAGTTTGGGTGCATAGTTGTAGGAAGGGAACAGATCTGGACATGATCAAATTCTGCTCTAACAGTTTTCTATTTGATTCTGATATGTATGATTAGCCGACTAGTAACTCTATTGTATTTGGGCACTCAGAATGAATCCAAAAGGAAAAAAAAGGAAGCAATAAACATATTTTATTTTCAACAAATTTAAATATGTTATCACTTCTGACATTTTCATGTTATTGTAAAAAACAACATGGGTAATCTGAAAGGTAAGAAGAATGGAAAGAGAGCAAGTCAAGGAAAGCCATATTAAATTGAGGAAAATGGTTTCTTTCTGCTTTTTGGAGAGGCTCATTCCTCCTTTCTCTCCTTAATTCCATTTGCTTGTTTATAAACTACAATTTTGACATCTATGATGTCTCTATGTTACTGAACACTGAATTCATTTGAAGCGGCTCTAAAAACTGAGACCAGAAAAGAGTCGATTCAGAAATCTGGATGCACAGTTTGCATCCAAAAAAGCAAATGGTTAATATGCAGTGATTTACTATATAGTGAACAGAAAGGCAACATGCACATCCATCTTCCTCAAAAATATTCATTTACTGGCTTTTTCCAGATCATTTTGAAATAAATTTATGAGAAAAGCTATGATGTTTGAGATGGAACCATATATACAGAAACAGTGTTCCTTCGTTATATTGAGAAAGTTGTATTTTTTATATCACAGTGTTTTCATTAATTGTCTTAGTCACTGGCCATACCAAAGGAAAAAACCAGAAATGCACACAATAATGTTAAAAATATTTTGAGGGGCTCAAGCTGTGGCTCAGTGGTTATGGTGCTTGCCCGGTAAGCACAAGTACATGGGTTCAAACCCCAAATCCCAGCACCCACATACACAACTAAGTGTCAGAGCAATGAAAGCCATATGAAAAACTCAATAAAAATTTATTCTCTCTCTCTCACACTGTCCTTCTTGCTCTAAAAAAAAAAAGAATATTTTGAATTCTGACATTCTTGTAGAAGAATATGCGTCAAAACGAGGTAGTAGATACAGTGTCAAATTTCAATTAAAGAGAATATATTTCAATCATTCATATTAGTGAATAAGCCTTAATCATTCTTTCATCTTTGGATTATAAAAAAACAATTTGGGAAACTTACAGAATCAGAGTTGCATAATGGAAAGAGAATTCGACTGGAAATTAGGAGTCAATGAGGTCTAAATGTATAATAACTATCTCATTTTCAGTCATGGGCTGTTCATCTACCAAAAAAAAAAAAAATTAAAAGATGTGCTTAGAGTGTTTTTAAATTAAATTATACTGTTGAAACCTAAAGACTATACATTTAGCCCCATATAATAGGTGCTCAGTAAGTATTTGTTAAATGAAATAAATAAACATTCTAAGGTCAATCTGGAGACATTGGCACCTCCTTGCTAACAGTGAGTAGCAATGGGACCAAAGGTAAATATCCTAGTAGTACTAAATGCAAACACCAGCAGCACAAAGTAGACAACACCAAAGTCCCTAGTAAACTTGGGATTGACTCATGCAGTTGCTTGTACCAGTAGGTGATATCCAAAGTTATTGCAGAACTGGAAATTTGGGTGATAAAAGAACCCACAGGAACCCAATAGATTAAAAGTGGATTCCAAAAATTAGCTTTTTGCATTATTCTGAGGTTAAGGAGCAACCCTATAACAAAGAGTTGATTTAGGCGCAACATCATATTCCAGATGTCTTGTGACTACCTCCATTCGGCTCAGAACAGACTTCAAATTCTAGTGGTGATCAGAAATAATGGAGAATTAAGGCAGAATTCTGGCCTGTGAAACTACACTAGTAGCAAAGGAACTAGAGAATACCATAACTTGACAATGCCTGGGGTTCCCCAAATGCTGGGGCTAAGCTGACAGCATTACACAATTCCAAGCCTCAGGGCACGATGGCACTGATTGTCAGAGACAAGGAAAGTGAGTGGGATGCAACAGGCATATTAAATTGATTGACTATGATGTAGAGTGTCTCTAATGTGGCCATCACCGTGCAATGCATTTTCATATACTTCATTTTGACAGAATCTCTTTAAATTGATTACCATCCCTATTTCCTATATGGAGACTGATCCTTAGAGCAATAAAACAGCTTTACTAGAATACAGCTAGAATCTAGTAAAGCCAGAATATAAATCAAATTCTATTTGATTTTAAGGCTCTCTGACTTAACCACTAAGTTATACCCTCTCATGCTTAAGAAAACTTGGTAAAGGAAAGACAGGGAGAATGCAGTAGACTCTGACATAGTCCTTTTTAAAATTAGAAATATGTATTTGCCTTAGTGATTTATTTAGAAACAGCTGCTTCTTTGTTCTCCATATCATCACTTACTATTCTATTCTGTTTCTGTACTATTTGAAGCAGAACAGGACTTCACATAGAGAGAAGATAATATATTCACTATATATTGTGTTAACCAAATGGAACTGGTTTCTATATTGATATGATTACTTAGAGGATGAGATTATAAATTAAGGGTTCTTGGAAGTTAGGAACCAGTCATATGTACTTAATCAGGAAAATTTGGACTTTGGACAATGTTTTCAAGATAAATATGTTTCAAGGGTTGGTCAAGCTAAATTAATGTACACTGAACAGACTTGGAAGTCCATAACTATGGTTCATTCAAGTACTACAAATTATTTTTTGTGAGAAATTTCTGCCTGCTAAAAGCTAAAAGAAAACATAAATGAAAACTCCCTACATTTATTCACTTCTTCAATCTAGCCCATTTATTCATAGGCAACTCCTTTTTACCTATTTTCCATTTTTGCTACCTTATATATAGAATATAAATGTGATGCAGTAAAATTGACTTTAATAAATACTAACTTAACTTGGGTTTAATACATTCACAAAGAAAAGTAAAACTGTCTACGACAACATATTTCACATCTTACATATAGTCAGCCCATTAAAGAGAAGGCATATATAGCTACATTTTAAAAATAGTATGTCAAAAGTATATGATAAATTTTGTTTTTAAAGAGAGAGGGACAGTGAGAGAAAGAGAGAGAGAGAGAAAGAGAGACAGAAACAATTTTTATTTAGTTTTTCATGTGCTTTTCCTTGCTCTGAGACTTCGCTGTGTACATGGTGGTGGGGTTTGAAGTGGCATACTCGTGCATGCCAGGCAGGCACCGTAACTGCCGAGCCACCGCTCCAGCCCATGATAATTTTTATTCAGAAAAGAAAGCTGTGTTTATTAGTCCAGATCATAAGTAAACAATGATTTTTTTCTTCTATATTCATCATTTTTGAAGAAAACATAACAGTATAATAGGTTATATGAGTTTCTTATTGATGCTCTAACAAATTATCATACTTAATGGTTTCAAATGACACATACATCCAAAATGGGTTTTGAGGGATAAAATCAAAAGATTTCCTCAGAGTTGTGTTTACTCTGGAGCTGAAAAACTGATTTCCAGCTCCAGCTACTGGAGACTGCCTACATTCTCTCCTACATCTTCAATGTGAACCTCTATGGTCTCTGCTTATGTGGTCATATCTTCGGTATCCAACATTGACCCTTTTGCCTCCTTCTAATGGAGACAACTATGATCAGGACCTGGATAACCAAGAAAATCACTGCATCTGAATAGCCTTAATTTAATCATATCTCAAAGGCTCCTTTGCATTTTGGTAATACATCACAGGTTCTGGAGACAAGGACATGGCCTTCTTTAGGGGAGCATGATTAAGCATAACATATAGATAGTTAATTATTTGACTTTGGAATTTATAGAAATTATAGGAAGGTATTGAAGAATTTTACACAACATAAAATTTTACAGTATTCACAGGAGTTATGATCATCCATCATTGCAGAAATTCTCAAGAAAAAATATATATTTTCCCCCATACCAACTACTCATTCTAATAAAGTAATGCTAAATTTAAATATTTGAATGAAATATCCTGTCATTTACATTTTTCTAATTTAAGAATATTAATAATTGGAATAAAAGAAAATCAACATTGCCAATTCACTAGATTGTAATTTATTTTACATTTAGGAATATTTAATCAGAGTGGTTAACTCCATAGATCTGATACAACATGGGACTGGACTGGTGGCTCAGCGGTTACAGCACTTGCTTGCATGTGCGGGTCCATGGTTTGAACCCCAGCACCATGTACACAACAAAGTGTTGGAGCAATGAAAACCACATGAAAAAATAAATAAAATTGATTCTCTCTTTCTCTTTTTCTCTTTCTCACTGTCCCTCTCTCTTTAAAAAAAAAAAATCTGACACAAAATGAAGTTTTCTACAGATTGAGTATACTTTAAAAATTTGGAAGGAAGAGTGTTTTGGATTTTGGATATAATCAGGCATCTTGAGGACAGAACTGAAGTTTAAGTGCAAAACTCATTTATATTTCATATGTGACATATACAGACAACCTAATGGTAAATTTTTAACTGTTTTAGTGCAACTGTCCTTTGATAATGTCCCATAACATGCGGCCAGTGCCGGATTTTCCATTTTATCAGTATTCAAAACATTCCATATTTTGGTGCATTCAGAATTTTGGATTTTTATATTAGGGATATTCAATCAATATAAGATATTTTCAGCAACAATTACTTTGGGCAAGAAGCTCACCATCACGTTTTCACTACTTTTCTTGCCAAATGCACCGTATTTTTTAAAACAAACTAATTCAACCACATGTTCACATGTTTATGCTACTCAATTTGGTCTCCCTATAAAAATTTCTTTGAATTAAATTTCAGTGCACAAATGCTATAATTTTACTATTTCAAATACAGAAAAATGAGTATAGTTAAGCTAACCCCTCAAACTTTCATTTAGTCTATAATAAAGTTTTACTTCCTAAAGCAAATATTCTTCTAACTTTGGCAAACCAAATTCAGTTTTTAATATTTCAGATTAATCTTAATTCCTTACTAATTAACATCTAAGTGCACATTTACATATTACTAATCTTCTATAACTCTAATAAATACTATCTAAATGTTGATGCCATATGATGTTTGGTGTATTAGATGTTAAGTTTACCTTTGTTTTATACTAATATAGTACATTTTTTACAATGTATATTTTAAAGAGAATGCCAGTTTATTCAATTTCCTTCTGCAAATACATGCTGATTCTCAATAAATCACAGAAAAATAAAATACATCACTGCTCATTTCTGATGGGGACAGTAGTATTAACAACTTATGAGGGCCAAGTGGTTCTCCAGCATCTCCATAGGAGTGCAGTCATCTGCCCTTCTTCTAGAACAGGCAGAGCTCCTCCGCCTCTTCAAGGCCTTGGGAGCTTTGTTATCTCTGCTTTGAACCTTCTTCCCTAGGCTTTTTGGCCATTTCAGTCTTGTTTTCACTTTTTACTGGTCCTCCCATGTCCTCCCTTGGAGACGCACTTAATCACAACTGGTTTCTTCATTCTTTTCTACCCTAGAATCATGTTTATTTTCCCTTCCATATTACCACTGGGCTTTATTTCACGTATTTATTTGCCTAAGGAGACTTCCATTTTCAAAGGCAATTAACACAGTATTGAGAGTTTCATGGATCATGTTATGGTTTGGATGTCAGCCAAAGACTCATGTGTGAGACAATACAATGAAGTTTGGGGGTGAAATGATAGGGTTACAAAAGCCTAAACCCAATCACTAAATTAATCTCTTGATAGGAATTACTGGGTGATAACTGAAGGCAGGTAGGGTGTGGCTTGAGTAGGTGGGCCATTGGGGATGTGTCTTTGGGGTATATATTTTGTATCCAGTAAGTGGGGTTCCTCTTTCTCTCTGCTTCTTGATTGCAATGTTCTAAGCTGCTTTCCTCCACACACTCTTCCACCATGATGTTCTGTCTCACATTGAGTCTGAAGGAACGTTGTTGGTCTTCTATGGACTAAGACCTGTGAAACTGTGAGCCTCCAATAAACTTTTTCTCCTCTAAAATTGTTCTTGTCAGGTCTTTTGGACACAGCAGCAAAAAAGCTCATTAAAACAGATCAACTCTGATAAAATTATGGTGCTTGTACGTCTGTGAGAACCAAACTCTAGAGCAATAGCTGCTAATTTATGTATATTCCAAAGTCAGGAGACATTGAATATGATTAGTGACCCAGGTACAAAACAGTGAGCACTGGAAGCCAGAAAACAGAAAGATATGTCCATATACAGGGACAGCTCACTAAGCTCAAGCCCACTGTCCCCACAAGGAATGCGGCCCCAGTGTTGCTCCAGATATTATGCTGAATCTGACTTGGAGGTCTTCTGGAGTCTGACTCTGGCCCATGGTCACTAACCTGCACTTCTTGCTATACAGTGTACATAGGGATCGGAGCCTTTCTGATCACAAGTAGGCACTTTACCAACCCCACTTCCCTAGGTTGAAAACAATACCCCAGTACTGGATTTCATGCTGCCTTGATGCCTCAGTCTAGTTTATTATAGGAATTAGGTCAGACAGAGAACATTTTTAGAACCGATTTATCTGAACAAAGTCCTTATGAATTGGTGTAGGTCCACCAGGTCTTGCTCTCCAGATCAGTCAATCTTATTTTCTTGGAGGCCTGGTGTTTTAATTTCACTGTGGAACTAACACTTCATAATTTCAACATTAATTCTCTCCTTTTTTAAAGTTTCATTTAGCCAAATTGCTCTTTTGTAGCTGTGCAAATAAATATTTATATTTCTTATTAATCCATTCAGATAATTACTTTTTTCTTTTTTCCATTCTGGAGATTGAACCCAGATCCCTGAGCATGCTAAGCAAAAGCTTTGCCTAAGCTACCTCCTTAGCCCCTCAGATATTTATATCTGGAAACACTTCATTGTCTTTTCTATTTAACACTGTAATGAGTGTTAGGTTCCAGAGAAATCTCAGCCTACAGGGAAGTCCAGGATTTCTACCGTGCCCATCTCTGGGTTCATCTCTAGTACCTCTTGCATTCTGTAATCTACACAAATATCAAACTGTTCTGCTTTTATAGTCACTATATAATCATTATCTGACTTTGTCCCCTCTACTCAAAATTACTGCCTTGTTTTTTTTTTTTCTCAAAAGTCTATTCATCCATTCAGACTTAGCTTATAGGATCATTTTCTCTAGAGAAGCTTCCCTGAAGATACCTACCCCACTCCAGTCAGGCACTTTGGATCAGTGTTTCTTCTAAGTACATTGCTAATATGAAATAGTTTAATTGTGTTGCTGGACTAGCAACATTGCAACTTGGGGGGCCTTGTTGAACTTGAAGGCAGAATCTTTATTAGTTTTCTATCCCAATTGTTTAGCTTAATGCCTGGCATGCAGTAGGTACTCAAGATTGGTTGATTGGAAATAAGTTCCATGCACATAGGAAGCAGCTAGATAATGGTAAGAAGGAGTTTAGTATGAGGAAATCTTCATCTGTATTTTCTGTTTTCTTAAGTTGAGAACAATTTATATGAATATCTAATTTTTGGAACAAAAATGTATAATTTAAATGTGAATCATTGATTTATTTGTAAAAGTCTTATGGACTATCTTTTAGGTAGAAGATACTGTGAAGTAGGATAAACAATGGGAGAGAAAATTGGGAGAGAAAGAAACTATGCATAAAAAATGGACAGGAGAAAAGAAAGAATAGTTTTATGGCTCTTAGAAGTACTGTTCTAAGAAGATAGCATTTGTGTATCTGACACTTGCAGAGGAAGCAATTTTTAAATAAGAAATTATATCTGTTAAATGTTAAGGAGACATACAGAATAATTAAAAAAAACTTTTGTTGCCAGTAATATTCCTGAAGAAAGCAATTATAATTTTCAAAAAGTTGAAGCAACTAAAATTCACATAATTTTTATTTTTATAATTGAAATTTCTTTGAATTAGTAAGGTCTTGTTTATAGAGTTGACTTTCTTATGTTTTTCATTCTTTCAATGGGTATAATACTATCAGACAAGTCATTTCACTAAATTTCTTTTTCTTTTAATCATTTAATATACATACATTGAATGATTCCTGTATGTACAAAACTGTAAAAGAAAATGAGGTATTGAAAATTAAATATTCTATAACATTTAGGCTATCTTTCTAAATTTTAAAATATCAGTAAATTCAGTAAAGTAAGTTTAAAAATATGGAATCACTTATTTACATAAATGTAACCAAAATGTGTATATACTAAAATATGCACAAATTTGAACATTAATTTCAAAAAAGTATTTAATTATAATTAATTATTTAAAGATCTGGTTTTACTAAAACATTGCTTTTCTATAAATTTTAATTTTCCAATAATATTAATTTTTATGTCTTTTTATTAAGATAATTATGCATGTCACCATTCAGATGGCTAAAGTAAATACTGAAAAATCCTTAAGTGCTATAAGATTGGTTTAATTAAACACTTTTCTAGTAACTCTCCAAACTGCATACTTCTCCTTCAATTTAAGAAAATCTGTCATAAGAGAGAGCTGCAGGAATAAGAAATATGTGCTTTGTTATTTCTGAAAGAGAGAAACAAAGAACTTGGAGACAAGCTGGATTGTCAGGGAAGAGGAGCATTTTTGGAGTGTAAAGTGAATGAAATTGTATGCCTTGGAAGAAATACCATTTGTCAGCAGGATACAAAGTACAGATTCTTTGCTCAGAATATTCTAAGTAGGTGGTTAGTTGTTTTATTGTACCCTCTCTAACACAAATCTTTCCTGTAACCTGGCTCAATGATGGGAGCTCTACTTAAAAAATGCCACAATTTCAATCTCAAATCAGGTCAGAAGGGATGAGGGTAGGGTGGGAAGAAGAGTAAAAAACAAAAAGAGAAAAAAATAAAATAAAAGAACAAAAACAGGGCTTAGTAAATAGTGAGGTTTAACTTCTTAGATATTTAGGTCATCTCTGGAAGGAAATATCCACTAAGGAGGAAAATCAAACCTCAAAAGAAAATACAGAGGATATAAAAGTCACTCTGGAACTAAGGTGTGACAGGAACAGAGAAAAGTATTGATTCATCTGTTCCAAATTTTGTTAGAAACAGTATCTGTGAACATAGATACAAATATACAAAGCAGGAGAAAGGCATTAAGACTTAGAAAACACCAAATATAAATTTAATGATTCTGAAAAAGGTAGGTTTAAGACAAAGAAGGCACACTCAATTGTTTACAATCACTAAGTTTTCTTATTTTCATCTCTATGGAAATTTTTAAGAGAAAGTCATATCAGTTGAGTCACTCAGGGTAAGTTTCTCCTAGCATCATCAGTTTTCCATTATGTTCCCATTTATTGACTCCTAAAATTCTGTGCAAAAATTTTTGTAAGTTGGGCTGGGGACATAGTTCAATGGCAGAGGGACAAACCCTTAGCATGGATGAGGTTCTGGGTTCAATATCTAGCAACATACACTCACATACCTAAATTGTTCTAAGCTTTCTGAGACATTTATTCTCTTATGTAATGAAATAACCCTTGTTAAATTTTTGTCTACATTACTTCTAATACGCTTTACTACTATGGATATATCTTCCTAAACACTTGTTTTTCTAAGTTTGCCATGATAATAATCTCACCTAAAAAAATCAATGTTACCGTTGAAACACATGCTGAATGTATATGAAGAAAATATCAATAACAACATTTATTCAACATAGCAATATTAAGAGAAAATTCATAAATACTTAGTATATTTTATATGTCATTTGATGGTGTTGCATTCTGAAAAATGAATGAATCATTAAGTGACTTATGTCACTATATGATCATCATAGAGTGTACTTACACGGACCTAGCTGTTATGACCTGCTATACATCTGAGTGATATAGTACAGTTGATTATTCCTAGGCTACAAACTTATAGCATTTTACTGTACTGAATGCTGTAGGCAACTGCAACAAAACAGTATGTATTTATGTGCCTACACATGTCTACATAGAAAAGATACAGGAAAAAGTCCCACGCAACAGGAATTCTTCGGTTCCATTATAATTTTATGTGCCTGCCATCATATACACATTCTGCCATTCAGCACAATGTTATGTGTCACATGACTGAACTGATGTATAGTAAAGTTTGTGGTCTTAAATCCAAAAAGGATATGGATACTATTGATTGTGTAACAAAGAGAATATAACATCCCTGGGTAAGTATAGCATTTCATCTAATACGAATAATTAAAAACACCTTCTTCACCCCTTATCTTTAGATAAAAGGCCCATTCTGAGCTTTATGTAGTATTTTTCATGGTACAAACTAGCTAATGCCCTAAAGCATCATGAAATGTTTGGGGAGAAAGTGTACAACGACCCAACTGCTCTATAATAAATAGCCAAGGGACTAAGGAAAAGGATCTGGGCCCTGGAAGCATTTGTGTTCACCATATTCCCTTACCATACTGCTAAAAATTATAAGAATTAAATATTAACCAAGATTAAGTAACTTAGGAAAATATGAAGGGGAAAACATGAGAAGAAATACAGTTGGTCTTTAAAATCATGGCTCTGCCATTCACTCAAAAGCCTACAACTTGGGCTAAGTGTCAGAGCACTTGCCTAGCAATTGTGAGGCACTGGGTTTGATCCTTAGTACCACATTAGAAAATAAAATAAAATAAAATAAAAAGCCTTAAAATTAAAAAAAAAAAGCCTGCATCTTACATGAGAAATATATGTAGCCTGCTGAGCTTTTAGTTTCCTTTTCAGTAAAATGGCAACACTCATACTGCTAGGTACGTTTTTGTGAGACTTTAATAAAAGAATGTGTGTAAACATTCAATCCATGTAGTAAATGTCATGTAGCAAAGGTTAATAAATGACAGGGATTTTAAATAAGTGAATCTTTTTAGTATTAGGGAAAAAATCATGCACTTCATACTAAAGAAAAGAAAAATACCTGCATGTTTATGTACAACAGGACTTATTAAACAATTAGGGAAGGTCTCAAGGTGAGATCTGGAAAATTTAAAGGGCTTGCCCATGCAGAAGAACTAAGTCTTTTTGTTAAATAATCAGATCATAATCTAAACCTACACTGCCTGATATTTTTACTAAATTAATCCACATTTCCAGTGGGTTGACAGTTGATTTTACAGTTTATACTTTCTTTTGGATCATTTCCATTTAAAACCAAGTTTAGTAAATGAATTCAGATTCTGCACTACATTTTAACAGAAATAATTTAAATAAACATAATCATGTTATATGGTATGAATTGAACCAATACATAAAGTAGCTAGTGGGCACACCTAAATTTATAATTCTCATTTAGTAAAGAATCAGATCAATTTTTAATATAATGAACATACTTATAAGGCAGTCAGTAATGTTTCAGAATTATCAGAAATTTCCAAATATAGGAATGTTAAGGTAAGGAACTGAATTATCCATCTCTAAAAATTTAAGAGAGAAAGGAATTCTGTGATTAACCATGATCTTTTTTTATGCAAAAGTGTATGAGCAAGTTCTTATTTATATTGAAGTGATTCAAGTAGATGATATTTTAGCATGAATTTGGCAAAGGATATTGAATTAGTGATCCTCAAAGAAATTCCGATGAAATACAGGAAACTGAAGAGACAGCTGTGAAGCTTGTTACTTTTTAAAAATTATGATGAAATCCACAACCTGACATTTACTTCTGCTTTCATGTTTTAAAATATTAAAATGATAAATCTGAATGCAAGTTTTCCAAAACTGTCTTTAGAAACAAGGTCCATCTTATTGTATATTTTAATAAAGTGCTTTCCTAGAATAAGATCCTACATATTTTACAAAGATCTTATCATGCAACCCAGGTAAAACTGTCCCAAGGTGGCCTATGAACTTCATTTCTTTAAAATATCACTGGGGAAAAATAAACGGTCAGAAATCATTTTATACTTTTCATAGAAGGGCCTGTAGAGATAACAATGTAAGAAACATAAATGAGATTTCAACGAAATGCTTAAGGTTTTTTCATAACAAAAAAAATAAGGATATGAAGCTTTACTACAGTAACATTCTCTAATCAACCACACTACTAATAACAAAAACAATGAAAAGTTTTCTTGATGGCTTTCATTGTCACTTTTAATTTCCAATTCATTTCATGGTGGTTAAGTCTCTATTTTTGAAGTATGCGTACTTCTAGCTCATGAGTAAAGTGCTGCTGCTTTAAATAAGTATGAAAAGAGGCAAGCTTAGAACTATCTCTTGGCACAGTAAACCAGCTGATCCCCAGATATTTTGCTCCTTCAGAGACTTCAAAGGAAGCTGGAACCTGGGATTTGTTTATGATCCCAGGTGTTTTCTATCTTTGGGATGAGCTGAATATCTAAGATGAGACTGCAGGATTTCCTGAGTGATTTTCACAAAGAAATTCCATGAATAATAAACTAGTCACTTCAAAAAAAATTTTTTTTCTTTTTAGTTAGTGAGTCTTCTTTGGGTAGAAAATTCAGAAAATATTCCATTTTAGATTGTTTGATTCTTCATTGTTCCTGAAGAAAAAAAATATATCACTGGCCTATACCATATGTATATATGTTACAAATGTATACTTCTTGGGTCTTAAAAATATATATACTCTGAAGAGTGCCTTAATTTACGAAATCCTTGCTTTTTGTTTTTTTTACACTCTGCTCCATCTGGAATATATTTTCTAATTCTCAAAATGTTGACAGTATACAAAGCTTAAATCTAATTCTTCCTATGACATTTAAAATTAAACAATTTCTATACCATTATATGTAGAAGTAGATTATTTACTTTCCTTAGATCTGGAGGATGCAGGATTGGCATGTCATATCTTCAACCTTTTTCTAAATACTATATACTATTGTATTAAGAAAAGACTGTCAAAATAGGTATTGATGGATAAAAACATATTATCAAAAATAAATGCAGGCAATATTTAATTCTTCCAATGGTAGGGAGGGTCTATGATCCTCAAAAATGAAAAATGATTACTTTCATTTTTCACATAGGAGATTTTATCAATTCATGCAAAACACAGATTAATATCTGGTCTTCCCAAGAAAAGTACAGGAATATACATACTGTAAGGGACACATTCATACTGCACTTCAAGGTATTTATAGGTTCCTGGACATGGGTCTGGAAAAACATCAGGACCTGCCACCACTGCACACTGGGTTCTGTTATTGCATCTGAAATGAAAAAAGGAAAAACAGTAAGTTTATGCAAAGTTTAAATCATTATCAGCATCAATACCAGCTTTATTTTAGTTCTCTCTACACAGATTTAAGTACAGTTTTGATTGACTTAGGGCTTTAGACTTATTAAGGAAAAATCTGTAGCATACTTCTTAAAAACTAGATATAATATCATTATATTCAGTTTTCTCTTATTAACTAATTTAATGTTCAGTTGAATACAGCATGATTTTGAGTGAAAAGTTAAGTACCATTGAAGTAACACAATCTTGGCCATAGGGAATTGGCAAGGTGTCAGGCCAGGAAGATTATTTGGTAGGAGTGAAATATTTCAATATACAAAGAAAAAAAAAGTTTTTAGGGTTTTATCACTTATATAATAAATTCACTGATTATGATGATATTTATTTTAAAGGCAGTGAAATGTGGTATGACAAGTTTATCCAAGCCTAAAAACACAGTAAAAACTTGATAATTCAACTATTTAAGTAAAAACTTAATATTCAAATATTAAAACGTATATTTAAGTTGATATAATAATGACTACAAAAGTAAAAACATTTTTAAGAATTTGTATGTAGGGGCTGAAGCAATGGCTCAGCAGTTACTGTGCTTGCCTGGCATTTGTGAGGACCTGAGTTAGAACCCCAGAACTACGTACACAAGGAAATGTTGGAAAAATGAAAGACACATGAAAATCTAAATAAAATTGATTCTCTCTTTCTCTATCACACTGTCACTCTCCCTTAAAAAAAAAAGAATTTATATGAACATAGCACAGTGAATTCCAACGTAAAGTATATCCACAACACTAATTAGAATTTAAAAAACTAAATAAATTGCTGAAAAATCAGTAGAGAAGAGGAAGAGGGAGCATGGGAAGGAGGAAAGTATTGAGGACTGAATTAAAACAAATTATATTCTATACTTTTGTGATTATGTCAAAATTCACCCTAATGCTATATATAACTAAGAAGAATCAATAGAAAACAATATATTTTCATTTTCCTTACATTCAGGCAAAGAATGACACTAAATTCACAGATTATTAATCACAAAAGTCAGTACCACATAATTTAAAAGGATATCTTTACATTTCCACAGAGAATAAAAAGATATGATTATTAAAAGAGTAATAGAAGCATAGACACTTCTGTAGTAATTGAACTAAGCAGTTATGGACTTATTTCTTTTTTTGGGGGAATATATGTAATTGCACAGTAGCCTCATTGCTGCAAATTTTTCTCAGAAACTTTCTAGACTCCATATTTTTTCCATAAGTAGATTTTTCTGTAGAAAAATAATGGTTTATCCCACCCATAAATTTGGTACCAAAATGTATAGAATGTACACATTAGTTATTCCCCATCTTATATTCATGTTTATTCACTTCAGAAGTATAATACAATTTCAGGGCTAGGTTTTTTTTCCTATTATTTTCTCAAAGAAATACTTTATTCTGATGCAATCCATATCTCAGAATACATGAGGTATTTTCATTTGAAATGTTTCCTCAAGGCTCCCATTTGTCAGACATAATGAGGATTTTATTTGGTCCCTATATTAAAATTGATTTATCAGTGAATATCTTAAGCTGACACTATATTCTATGCTATCAGTGAAAGATTAATAAAAGCCAATATACAAGATTCAATAGGCAGTTCAGCTTAACAGCTGATCCTGAGGGTCAAACTGAGTTCTAAAATTATCTCAGCTGATGATTAAGCCCCTGTATACTAATATTAGTGTAAAACTGTCTGTTTTCTCCCATGCAAAGGAAATATAGGGCTTGATATTTTAGTGCACTGCAACTTCTTAAAAGTAGTGGTACCTCCTTATTACAAAGAAGATCCATTTGAAGAAGTATCTCAAATTAAAGGACATATTTTTAGCAGTTACACAACAATAATTTCCACATCACATTATAAATTACATATACATAACTGACCTATATGTAAGAAAATTTGAAAAATAACTCATTATAGTTTAGATATTAGGTTAAGTGTTTGCCAAAAGCTCATGTGTGAGAAACCTTAGAGGTAAAATGATTGGGTTTTGAGAGCCTTAACCCATGATAGGGATTACCTGAGTAGGCTGGTAGGGTGGTGGGGTGTGGCTGGAGGAAGTGTGTTCCTGGGAGTGTGCCTTTGGGGCTGACATTACCTCCTTGATGAGCACAGTGCAGGAGCTCACTTCCTTTTACTCTCTTTCTCTTTCTCCCTCCTCTCCCTCTCCCTCCCTTCCTGCCCCCTCTCCGTCCTCTCTCTTTTTCTCCCTTTCTCTCTCTCCTTTCTGATTGCATTGCCCTGAGTCACTTTCCTCCACCACACTGTTCCACCATGATGCTCTGCCTCACCTTAAACCCTAGGAATGGAGTCCTCTGTCAATGGACTGAGACCTCTGAAACTGTGAGTCCCCAAAAAAACTTTTCCTCCTCTAAAATTATTCTTGTCATGTCTTTTAGTCACAGCAGTGAAAAAGCTGAATACAACAACCACCTGTGGCAAACAGTGACAACTGAGAGCTGCAAATATCTTAGTGTTAATTAAAAATAAATCAAGGAAACATTCAATTAATAAGAAAGTATACAAGAGGCATATAAACCAAAAAAATACTGTGCCACCAATATATTTATAGTCATTATTATTGTTTTTCTCTACACAATGCTGCTTTACAAAACACTTTCAAAAATAATTTAGCATTCTATTACTATTTCTATATCAAATGTCTTAAAAATTAAAGGAAAAAAGCCATATTCAATCTCCAGAATATTACTTCTGCATAAGATATATTATAATAATTATACTATATATTATTTACATGTGCTATATTTTGGAAACAAGGTTTTTTGTTTTTTGTTTTTTTTTTAGTAATTAGGATTGAATCTGAGGTGCTTTAGCACTAAGCTACATCCCCAGACCTTTTTAATTTTTATTTCAAAACACGGTCTCACTCAGATCCTTAGGGTCTGGTCAAATTACCCAGGCTGGCCTCAAATTTGTGATCCTCCTGCCTCATATTCCCAAATTGCTGGAAATGAGATTTAAAGAATCTATTTTCTTCTTGCTTTTTTCCCCCCCTAATATTTGCATTATGGTGGATGAAAATAAAACTAACCTCAATATTTGATTAAAGATTTCTGAATAATTTATCATACAAAGGACACTTATTTCAAAATCGTCAAAGCTAAAATCATTCTAAAATACTGGAGATGAAAAAAGTGAAATAAAATAATCTAATGCTGTCATGTGCTTTAATTTCAGATGTTTTATTGTTTACTTTTAATTTAAATATAAATTAAAAGTTGATTTTCTGTATCCTTCATGCCTGATATTAAATACATTTTTAGAACTACAATAGATGCTGAGAAAAGAATGTAATAATATGGTCAAATACATCCTAATCCACTAATACAGAGAAAGCATGACGATCTTCTAAAAGTATTTGAAGCATCATTTACAGTGATAAAATTTCCAGTATTATTGTCATAGGAAATTTCTCTGATAACTCTCCATACCAACATTAATGTCATTAGAAGGTGACAAGGGCAAATATAATGTAGAAGAATCAAAAAAAAAAAAAAACTTCTTGGAAATGCAGGTTTCACAAACAACATAGTAGGTCAGGTTTTTGTTTTTGTTTTAAATTACCTCAACGGGTACAGTGTTTTCTGTTGTTATCATTATCATTATTAATAATATTAATCATTTGTTTCAAGATATATTAACAACACTTCATTACAGATAGACTGATTTCACTTGAGAGAAATGTAAAACACAGGAGTAGTGATACACTAAAAAAGCACATAAATTCTATGGGTTGAGAATGGAAACAGAAAAAAAAATTCACTTTGAAAACAAAAAAGCAAACCAAAAATACCCCAACTACAAGTTCTTTGTTGTATGCAAAACTACTTTCCTTTGGATGAGCCCAAAGTGTATTAGTAAAATGCCCCATATCTGATAATACTTTAAACTTAGCATGTTCTATTTGTCATCTCTGTTTTTTAAACTCTAAGTCATTTTAGTTGATTTTTTCCAGATGTATTGACTAATAAAATTGCATATGTTTAGGGTATACATTGCCATGTTTTGATATATTTATATATTATGGAATGATTATCACATTTCACACTAACTAACATATCCATCATCTTCTCAGTATCTTTTATTGTGGTGAGAAAATTAAGATTTACTCTCTTAGCATACTTCTAGTATGCAAATTGGTTATTATTAACTGTAGTTACCATTCTATAAGTTAAATCTCCAGAGCAGGGGCTGGAGCAGTGGCTCAGTGGTTACAGTGCTTGCCTGGCATGCGCAAGTATGCAAGTTCAAATCCCAGCAGCATATACACAATGAAGTCTCTGAGCAAGGAGGGCTGAGTGAAAAACTAAATAAAAATTGACTCTCTCTCTTTCACTGTCCCTGTTTCTTAAAGAAAAAACAACTTACGAGTATACTCACCATGGATTACTGAAACTTTATAGCCTTTGATCAACATCTCCCATTTCCTCTATTCCCTCACACTTTGGTTAAACTCCATTCTACTCTCTGGTTCTATAAATTTCATGTGTGTGTATTCCAATATAAAGTTTTTGAGTTTAATTTGGCTAAAAGGTATTATATGTTTACATTATTTGATTTGATTGCAGAGAAATTTTTAAGCACACCAAATGTATTCTTACAGATGTGGAAAAATGTTCAAGATTTAGCAGACCAATAAAGGTAGACTTGTAAGGAAGTTTATAACAATCAGCGTATTATTGATCTATTTTGAAACGATGTATTTTCAGTTTAATCTTACAATCTCAAAATACGTGATCTAACATTGAGAAATTGTTAATGAAAGCTTTTTGATTAATATTAAATTGAATTTACATTTTAGTGTTGATATACCTTTTTAGAAACAAATATAAAATGGCTATTTCATGTTTATAAACTGAAATAAATAATCTTATTTGACAAAACAGTATTTAAAGAAAGATTTTTTTCCTACAGTACAAGATATTGTTTCCCCATGCTCTAATAAAAATTTTTGGTGGCAAATTTGAAAATAGAAATCTCTTCAGATAAATTATACATACATATGCATATATATACACACACATACATACACAAATATGTGTGTGTAAACCTTTTTTTTTTTATGTAAAGAGAGAGGGACAGTGAGAGAGACAGAGAAAGGAGAAACAACTTTATTTAGATTTTCACCTGGCCTTAGTTGCTCCAACACTCAGTTGTGTATGTGGTGCTGGGGTTATGAACCCGGGTCCTCATGCTTGCCAAGCAAGCGCTAAAACCACTGAGCCACGGCTCCAGCCCCAATATGTGTAAACCTTAAGGACTTATTCATAGGAATTTCTAAAACTGACCTAATAATATTCTGAAAGTAAATAGGTTTGAAAATAGAGATTATTTATTTATTTATTTAGTTAGTTTTAAAAGTTCTGGTGATGGAACCTAGCACCTCGATCTCACAGACAACACTGAGTTGCAACCCAAGCCTGAAAGTATAGTAATCATACAAAAAGTCCACTTTCAAAATATTCCACATTTTCCTGCACAATATTTGAAAAAGCAAATTATCATAATTATTATTCAGCATCCATACAATATCATTAAATCCCATTCCAAAAAAATAAATGCTTAACTGTTTCAGATGCATGAGAATAAATTATAGAATCAGGCTTCCAAAATAAATACAAATGTATTTTTAAAATCAACAAACTCATACATATTGCCAGGAAAAGCATTTCAGTCCTGGTCTGTAACAGTGATTTTTAAAACAAAAACCTCACAGATTAAATTATATAACAATGGTTTTGTATAAATTTGAAATTTTTTTCATTTAATAATAAATTGAATTGCATTTGCATTCATTTATTACCATTCATTTACAGCAGCATTTTAGGGATGTACATTTTTTTACCTGCATCTACAGTAAAACGAATAAATTGGAATGTATGCCTGAATTATCTGAAATAATAGAAAATACAGATTTTACTCATTTTATGCTAAATATGAAGTAATGATATGCTATGTGCTCCTTATACACTGTTACATATAATTTATACTATATTAATAGATGATCTATATGCATGTAGTTTTCTTAAGTGAAGATGATATCTCTTTCTTTGAGAGTTAACTAGGTTATTGATATCTGACTCTATTTTCCAGGGCTACTTAGGTTACTTAACTCTTTTTTCTTTTTTTTAAATTTAGAGGCATATTTAATTCATTATACTTCATGAGAATGCTGCATGGTATTCTTTAACTCTTTCAGCTATAAATCTATCCTATCTACATGAATGGGCTAAGATGAGGGATGACATAGTGAATTAATTAAGACTTTTCTTCTTGTCAATATGTTGTATTTCCAAACTGGACTATAAATGAGAAAAACAGGAAGAAACAGAATGAGGCCTTGAGAAAGATAACTGAAAAAGAAAAGGGAATTTTACAAAATTGTATGTTGATGTCAGTTAACATTAACATTAACATAAGATGAACTCGAAAAATGCCTTTGGCTTTTATCATTTTTAATAAAGTTCTAAAAAGGGCAAATGAGTAACTGAATGTGTGCATGCACTTGGTCTTTATTTCCAAGCCAGGTACTTTGGCAAACCTATATATAGTCCAAGTTACTCAGGAGGTTGGGGATCACTTAGGACCAGAAATTTAAAAATAAAACAGCCTGAGCAACATAACAAGAATATATCTCTAAATAAATAAATAAGTAAAAAAAAAAAGAATATAGATTTTCAAAGCAGGAATATACTGCCAAGAGGAATGAATTTTTTTTTTTTATCTACTGTGTACAGTCCTTAACTCTGTCCTCATACATAGTATTTTTATTTTTTCAGTTCTGGGGACTGAACTAAGGAGTTCTACCTCTGATCAACATACCAGGCTTTCTTTTTTTAAATTTTATTTTGAGTTACATATGGCTAAGTTGCTGATGTTGGCCTCAAACTTGTGATCCTCATGGCTCAGCCTCCTGAGTTAGAAACATTTATTGTTAAAAAGCCTAAAGATAACCAAAGTTATTTTTATGTGATTAAAAAAAAAAACCTCACTTTTGACCACTAATTGTAAAAGGTTCCTTTACCCCTATATGTTTCATCTCTCACCTCTGTTACTGGGACTAAGCAGGCTGACTACACGGTAAACTTTGGTCATGACCTCACACAGAAATACATCTTGGGGCTGGTGCCTTGGCTCAGTGGTTATGGTGCTTGCCTGGCATGTGCAAGGACATGTATATACCACAAAGTGTCACAGCAAGTAAAGCCACATGAACTAAGTAAAATTGATTCTTTCTCTCCCTCTCTCACTGTCCTTCTCTCTTCATAAAAAAAAAAAAATTAAAAAAGAAAAACATCTCAATCTTATTTCTCAATTGCTTGAATTTGTGGTTTTGCCAGCAACCAATAATTCTATGAGAAATCTGATGGCATTTCTATTTGTATTAGAATGCTTTATGCAGAAAAAATAGAAATGAAAGAAAACTGGTTTAATATAAATATTATATACCCTGGGCCCGAGGGTGCATTCCTGTAGTCCCAGAGGCTTAGGAGGCTAAGGTAGAAAGATCACAAGTTCAAAGCCTGCCTCAGCAACTTAGTGTTTCAAAATCAAAAGGGTTAGGGATGTAGCTCAGTCGTTAAGTGCCTTTGGGTTCAATCCCTGGCCCATAAATAAATAAATAATACATAAAAGGATAAATAAATGGGTTAAATCATTTCAAATATTAAAAATGAGAAGATGGGTTTGTTCCAGTTTGGTTAATTCAATGATTTAACAGAAAGTCATTCCTACAGCTGGGATTCATGAAGTTTCTCTCTTCCTAAAGAATCATACCAGGGAATGAAATCTAAAACAACTGGTATTTTCTAGTGAAGGTTCATCACCTTTCTAGCCTCCTCTTAAAAAAATCTGACCTTGGGCTGGAGCAGTGGCTCAGAGGTTTTGGCGCTTGCCTGGCAAGCACGAGGACCTGGGATCAAACCCCAGCACCACGTACACAACTATGTGTTGGAGCAACGAGGGCCATGTGAAAAACTCAATAAAGTTGTTTCTCTCTTTGTCTCTCTCACTGTCCCTCTCTCTTTAAAAAAAAAAAAAAAAAAAAAAATCTGACCTTTACAAGGGAGTTAACAATTCAGGGTTTTGTACTCAGGAGGAAGTGCAATAAGAGAATGTATTTATGGTAATCATAAAACATCATTCTCTCAAGTTCCTTGTTCAGCTTGTATTTAATTTAGTTATGTCCCCCAGGGTTCCATATAAAAAGATTTGGTCCCTAGAGTGGTGGTATTGGAAGGTGCTGTGGGTCTTTAAGAGGTGGGATCTATAGGGATTTCCTGAGAGCATGCCTTCAAAGAGCACTTTGAAACCCCTGTCTCAATCATCTCTCTGCACTGGTTTGAGGTAAGTATGCTTCTACTACCATATGCTACCAGCCACTTTTCTGTCCAGAGGACAAACCATCATAGTCACCCAATCCTGGACTTTGAACCTCCAAAATTGTGAGTTAACTTAACCTTTTATTTTTGTAAATTATTACAGTAATAATGCAAAACTGACTTATACAGAATCTCATATTCAAGATATTAAGAAGTCTATAACACGGTTACAAAAAAAATCTAAAAATCTGGAACATATAAAAAATCTTTTTCAGACTTAATATTTATTTTACTTTGAAATATATAGTACGAAACAATTTGTTGTATAAAGTCTGATTAAATGCATTAAATAGTAATCTCTATTACATGATGCTAGACAGCCATTAAATGAATTAATTCTTCCTATCAGGCTAAAAATGTATATTGAAATGTAAAATGAAAAGATTAAAGAAAAGTTGCTGAGCTCTGTGCATACATAAATGTAGTGATCAACATTGAAATATTTACAGTAACTGTTATTCAGCTAGAGAATAATTGTGAGTTTTCAGGTTCTTAATGTTTTCTACATTTTTTAAAACAAAATATGCAATTATTATTTCATGATTAGCCTAATCATATTTAAAATTTAAGGACGACAATATTCTTTCAGGGCTATCTATATTAACTACTTCATAATGATAAACATTATTGTTTTTTAAATTTTTGTTAATTGAATCTCTACAAAGCAGCTTTCATAGGAATTATTTTTCTTTAATCTTCCTCAAAAGTTCATCCTATATTTGTTGGATATCTCTTTGTCTCTTAAACATTATATGTATTTTTGGGATTGAGCCCCTTTCTATAGATAACTTCGTACAGATGTAGGTCACTCAGGAAGTGTGACAAAATGGGAATCTAACTCACCACATGTCTAGGTATTCTGTACCTATCACTCACAGCTGGGTAATATCTAGAGTGTTCAACATAGGTCTTTTTCAAAGTTGTAATGCTCATTCTAGATTTGAGAGAAACATATTAAAAATGGGGAGTAGACAAACCAATATAATCCCTAACCTAACATCCATCAGATAGTATCCTGCTTCCAGGTACCCTCCAACTTGCAGAGACACTGTTCTCCTTCCTTAAATAAATCCTACTCCTTTTATACTCTTCAAAAAAAATAAAAAATAAAAAATTAAAATGGGGAGTAGAATCTTAACCCAAGACAGGAAAGTTGATACAAATTTTTTTTATTGCTTTCCATTTTCAATAATAGGCAATTATTGAATACTCTATACAATTTGAAGCTTTAATGAAGCAACTTTCTATTATTAAACATAAATAAGATTAAATAGATATTTATTTTATTAGAGTTTGCTTTATAATTACGAAGTTACAAATATTTATGCCATATGTACTCTTCTAGAAAACTATATAATGAAATAATCATACACAATAATTACTTTCAGAGGAAATATCAATATTAATAGTTATTAAACTGTTCTTTTCTTTAACGATTATGTAAAAATATTCCACAGCAGAAGGCAGCCACTTAGCATTGTAAAATTTATTTATTTTCTTCACACTGAATCATTATCTACTAAAATTATCAATATATCAAAATCTTTGTATTACTGTGTTATTAGATTTAACCATGAACAGGTTAAGTAAAATACTTTTGAGTAATAGAAATAAAAACAAGTAACCATTTAGCTGGGGAGAATGGTGTGGTGCTTTAAAACCATCTCCATCCCCAACATAAGCAGTAGTTTTGGCTTTATAGGAGATAACAGAACAGACAAATAATGATTAAGAAACATCTGCTCATTTTTAGAAGCTAAAGGAATGCAATATATGTGAGTGCAGTCAGAGAAAGTTGAAACGTAAATATATGCTTTACACAAAGAAGATTCTGAATCAAAAGACATTTTTTGAAGTACTAGTTGTGCAAGCAAACTATCTTTTTGAGTTTTCTATATTCCTACATAAAACAATGCACACTGTAACAGAACTTCATCTTTCCCACATCAAAGGTAGAATGAAATATATTTGGGGGAAATGTACATAATTTATAATTATAAGATCTCATAATTTTAACAGTGTTCTCAGTAAAGTACATATACACAGAGAAAGACATATAGAAACTCATGCATTTATCAGAAATTACTTTCTACTGAAGTCTAAAATTTTAAATTCCAGAATCTATAGGCTCATGTCTGGTATCCGGTAAGGAACTCAACTGACTGATTCAATAGCACTTCCTGAGACTCTTTTTCCTCTCTTCTTTGTAAAATTCAAACAATCCTCTATCCTGCATGTGCAGTGTAGCCCTTCTTTTGTCTTTTTTTTTTTTTTAAGAGAGGACAGTGAGACAGACAGAAAGAGAGAATCAGTTTTATTCAGTTTCTTATGTGGCTTTCATTGCTCTAACACTTCCTTGTGAATGTGGTGCTTGGGTTCCAACCTACATCCTCACGCACGCCAGGCAAGTGCTGTGACTGCTGAGCCACTGCTCCAGCCCCGTTGTAGTCATTCTTAATCACCCTCAGTACAGTTTTTATTATTATCCTCACTTGATTTTTCCTAACAGTCCATTTTCTCCAGAGTAAAAAACTAAACCCTTAGCCTAACATACCAGGCTCTCTATAAGTAGCCTCTGCTTTCTGATTGCATTAAATTTCTGGTGGTTCTAGAATGGAAAATGCAAAATAGAAATATCTGGAAGGGGCTCTGTAAGCTATAATTTCTTTCATTTATATTTTATAGATAAACATTAAGTAATTTCCCCAAGGTTATGCAAACAATGAGGACCTTGGATAAAAACTACATTTCCTTTCTTCCTGATTCAAGGTATTCCTAGTTCTTTTCTCTGTAGTGATGAGAAAGTAAAAAGCAGATTATTAGATATTATATGACATTATCAATCCTTGTAATCTTTTGTATCATAAGACCTGTTTTTTAAGTAATGAAAAAAGATTTATGCCTTTAATCAACATGTATTAAAAGCCTACAACATGTCTAATGTTAGGAAGACAAAGACAGATAAGATATGCCACATGCTATAAGGAGCTCAAAATCTCTTAGAGCAGGCACACACATGAACAGGTTATTAATGTACAGTGGAAGACCTGGGGAATAGTGCTTGCCTAATCCGCATGAAGCCCTGGCTTTGAGCCCCAGCATCACAGACTAAACAAAACCAACAAATAATGGATTAAGGATAATGATGTGTGCATATGCACAGGTGATATGAAAATATATGGAAGGGTCACATTAGAGGTTTAATTGTTGCTCCAAAAGGTATGCTTAAATGCCAACCCACCAGGATCTCAGAATGCAACCTTATTTAGAAATAGACTTGTAGCTGTTAATCTTTCAAGATGGAGTCATATTGAATTAGGGTGGGACTTTAATCCAATATGATGGCTGGTTTTTTAGGAAGAGGATAATGTGGCCACAGATACAGAGACACACAAGAAGGGTGCAAGTACATGCACGTGTATAGTCAGAAACTGGAACAAGGCAGCTGCAAGTCAAGGAATGTCACAGATTTATGGCTACCACCAGAAGCCAAAAGGAGGCAAGGAAGTTTCTACCTTAGAGCCTTAAAGACAGCATGCCCCTGGGGTCACTGCAGCACCACAGGTAACCTGGGGAAAGTAAGAGATATCAAGGCAGATTTCCTGGATTATGGGACAACAAAATTGATAGTTTAGAAATGAAAGCCAACTTGGTGAAATTAATGAAAGAAGAGAAAGCATTTCAGAAAGATAAAAAGGAAACTGAGATAGCATTGCAATGTAGTAAACTAGAAGCCATTTGGTGCTCTTGGAGTAGAAGACACAGGTCAACAAAAGAACAGGTTAGAAAGGTGAGCTGAGCCTCAAACACCAAAATTTTGTAGAACTGCATTCCCAGTGTGTTCAAAAGTGCAGCCATGTGCAATGTGTGTACTACGTGTTATGTTTTGCAAAAATGTATAAGTGAAAAAAAATTGTGTTTTGACAAATAATGTTCTTTTCGTATAAGTTACCAAGTTAGCATTAAGATAGTCTGTAGAAGAATAAGACACAAGCAAAGACCAATATGATCTCATTGCTTTTAAAACAGGTGAATCTTTCATCTTTATAGAAAATCATTCCATGAAGTATAGGTTTGAATGAATGGGGTTTGCATAACTGAGATACAGGAAATAAGTGAAATCAAGAAATATTTAAGGTGGAAAATGGCAGATCTTGATAATTGAAATGTCAGGAGTTAAAAGGACAAAGAAACCAAGGTGGATTCTTGTTTTGGAAAATGAATGGCTTGGTGGTACAACCTACGAAGACAGAGTATTTAAAAGGTGGCATAAGTTATAACGGACCTATATAAAGAAGACAAAAATGGGGCTGGAGCGGTGGCTCAGCGGTTTCGGCACTTGCCTGGCAAGCGCGAGGACCCGGGTTCGAACCCCAGCACCACATACACAACTAAGTGTTGGAGCAACTAAGGCCATGTGAAAAACGAAATAAAGTTGTTTCTCTCTTTCCTGTCTCTCTCACTGTCCCTCTCTCTTTAAAAAAAAAAAAAAAAAAAAAAAAAAAAGAAGACAAAAATGTGTTGCTAATGTACATATTCGGATCTCAGAATGGCTACTACTAAACTCCTGAGTTCTTTAGCAGGCACAGATCTGCCGCAATACTGTGCTGTAACATGCCCTAGTAGCAGACAGCAGCACGCTTCTAAGGCGATTCTTGTTTCTTTTGAATGTTTTCTGTATCCTCAAATAGAATTAGACATAAGCCTTAATCTCAAATGTCAAAAGAAATAACCTGGATATCCATCCTTTGGTCCTGTAATAAATATATCTGCAATATTTAGCTCTTTCCAATGTGATACATACATGTTTCGTTAATTAGAATTTGTTGTTGTTTTTTCTTGCTCCAAAGAATGAATTTTCAAAAACAATATGATAAGAATTTCTCAAAAATACCTATATGAAAAATGATTTAGGTAATTGGTTTATAATAGTATAAAAAAAGAAACCTTGTTTCCATTTTCCACTACATTTTAAAGGATTTGATCTCCAGAGAGAACTGTACATATATGAATGAAATATCCATAGTATTAGATATTGTTTTGAGTTATCATGAATTGGTAACTTATTTTTTGAACAAGTACAATTATAAATAAATATGTATTTATCTTATGCATATATACATGTTTATATATATGTGGCAAGTATATGTGCATATACAATGTTGAGATACACCATGTACATATAGTTTGGGGTTAACACACACATATAATCTGTAGATTGTAGCTCTTGAGGAATATGAAATCTGAGTGTGTTACAAAGATGACAGTCCCTCGAGGCAAGAAAGAAGATGACTGTTTCCTTTTGTAGCATTCCCTATAGTCTAATTATAGAGTGATACCTGCGTCAGCTTGTGGGAAAGCCACTCTCATGAATTTTCAGCTGGAAGCAAGTTACATAAAAATGATGGAAAAACTGTAGAACTCCAAAACGGAAGTATAAAAATGGACAAAAGCAGAGAAGAAAAGCACATATGCTTTCCATTGGTTAGCATTATCCATTCGATAAATAAACTCATTACAAATAAAAAGTCTAAAAAGGATAGACATTTGGCTACTGTGTGCAAACTGAGAGAAGTGTTTGCTATTTTTCACAAGGGGGAATGAATACTGTGAGGTTGCTATTAATAGCATGCCAACTAGAAATGCAGTGAAAATAGAAGAGGGTACAAAATTAACCAGGTGAAATGTGGGAAGGAACACCTGAAACTTCTATATGGACACACGTAAGTAGTCAACGAGCAAGCACGAAGCTACATGCTGGAGGGCAGCACATGAAGCTAGGAAATTCATCGCTTCAACTCTCTAAATCCTACATTGACTTTCTTTCTGTAGTGCAGAACCAGTCTAGGAATAGGGCATACAAACACCATATCTCAACTAGCCAGATGAATGAAATGATATGAAAAATATTAAATGGTTTTGTTTAACATGCATCTTATATAAGAACAAAATAACGGATTTCTGTAGTCATTTGCAGCATATGGTTTTAAAATTTGGACTCCAAAACTAAAGGATATGTGTTCTAATAAATATTTACCCTAATTTTTAAAGACTTCTTAAGTCCACTGCATGGAACAACGAAAAGGGTGTCACAGGATGTAACTTTAGAATACTTCAGTGAAAAGTTCTCCTTTATTGAACATTTCTTTTCATTTAGCAAATAGTCCACATATATTAAACTTCAAAGGGAATGATAAACTAAGGAGTTATACTAATATTTTAAAGACATTTTAAGATGCTATGTTACAGTTACACATATAGGAGCAACAAGAGAGCACTATGGAACTGGGCTGGAGTGGTGACTCAGCAGTCACAGTGTTTGCCTGGCATGCACAAGGACCTGGTTTCGAATTCATAAACACCTAAACAACAGTCAGAGTAAAAAAAAAACAGATGAAATACCAAATACAATTTATTCTCTATCTCTTTCTTCCTTTCTCTCTCCCTCTCTCACTGTCCCTCTCTCTTTAAAACAAAACAAAAAACAATATGAGAAAATCAAAAAGATTGGGCTTAGTTAACCCCCAATCCAGAATTCCACCTTGACAAGAAAGCAGGTATTTTTCTTGCTCTCATCAGTGAATTAAATATATTCCAAATATCTAGAATCTTTGCAATTCAAAGGAAAAGATATTTTTACTACTCAAAATTTAAAACTATGAAAACACATTGGTTTCATTGGATTAAATTCCACTGTATTGTGGTTTGGATTTAATTTGAATGTCCCTCAAAGGTCCATATACAAAGGCTCTGTCCCCAGAGTGGCAACAGTTTGAGGTGCCATGCCCCTTTAATATGTGGGGTTTAATGGGAATAACTTAGTCACTGGGGTGTCCTTCAAAGGGATGGCTTCCTGAATCAAAGTATCTCTGCTCACAGTGACACATGCACCCACTTTTGCCATCTGGATTCCTCACCAGAAGCCCAAACCAATGGGGCTGCCCAGACTTGAAACTGAACCTCCAAAATTGTAAGCTAAATAAACAATTTCTATTAATTAACTTGATTGCTCAGGTAATATGCTGTAGTAAAGTAAAGCTAACCAACACAACATGTATATTTTCATGAGAATGAAACTTTAAAAAAATCAGCTAAGAAATTAGCCAAACTTAAGTCAGTTCAGTAATTACCAGCTATTACAGCTTATTTTAGTTACTTAGCCCTTCTAAGACTCACGCTGCCCACCTACATACTAGAGATAATAATTATACCCACATTTCACAAGTTTGCTGAATGAATTAAAAGAGAGAAGACAAATAGTATGTGTAAGTATACTCCTGTTGAGACAGGAGAGAGAGTGAAATGGCTAGGTAGTCAGGACAAAGGGCCCCATCCAAGAGCTAGTAAGTAGAGAGGGATTGACGACATACTCAGAGCCTTCAAATGCAAAAAAAAAAAAAAAAAAAAAACATGAGGCTTACCTTTGGGAGCAGTTCCTTTGTCCCAGAGGTGGGATGGGAGTGGACACAGATGGGAACTAGAAAGTATTTACCACCTGTTATACATAAACTTCAACCAATGATGTTGGTGCCTGTTTTACATAGATTTTAACCAATGACTTTGGTGCTTAGTTTCAATGTCTATTTTATATAGGTTTCAACCAATGATGTAGATGCATTTCTCAATGCCTGCTTTGCATGAATGTTAATTATGTTCATACCCCAAATCAATATAATCCCTGGCCTAACCTCCACTAGATGGTGTCCTGCTTCCAGGTACCCCTCTGCCTTGTGGAGTCTCTGCTCTCCTTCCTTAAATAAATTCTACTCCTTTTACTCCTCCTTCTGTGGTTGTCCGCGGATTTTATTCTTCACATCAGTGAGACAAGAAACCAGAAGATTGGCGCCGAATTCCCGGGGTGAATTTCCACCACACCAAGAGCTGCAACACCCAGTTTTTAGCTGGAATACTGCTAACACTATTTCGGCCACAGAAACCTGCAGCCAGCCCAAATTCCCAGTTTAAGGTGGGAATAGCTGCAAATACTAGAGGGGGCTATTTTGGCTGCTAGAATCTGTAGTTGACCCAGACTCCATTTGCCAACAGGAGCAGAGAATCCAGCCTCATCTCAACCCCCCCCCCCCCGCCGCCCGCATCACTATCACAGACAACGTACCAGTTATTCTGTATTAAAACTGCTAATAATCAAAGTCACACCAAAAGATGGAGGGCAGGAGGAAAAGACAACTCATTCAGAAAAGTCACTTACTGAGCTAATTTCTGAAATCACTATTTCCTTACCATTTCTCTTAAATACTTAGACTCAAAACATTAAAGAATAAATTTTTTTCTCTATGATAAATTCAGGTCAATAACTATATAACACAAATTTCAGTCACTTTATTTCAGGAAAAAAGAGAACATAAAATGGAAGAGAATTCTAAGAAATAAAAGTGTTAAATATCATTATAATACTTAATTTTCCAGACAGTACGGATTGAGATTAAGGTAGATATTAAAATTGCTAGGTAGTTAGGACAATAGACCCCATTCAACCACACCTGGAAGCTAACCTGTAGAGAGAGATGAAGGGGTGCTCAGGGCTTTCAAATGAAAAAGACCTTGAGGCTCACCTAGGGAGCAACTCTTTTGTCCTAGAGGTGGGGAAATTGAAAAGGGGATGAACACAGAGGGGAACTAGGACAGATTTGCTCTGTTTTGCATAGATTTTAACCAATGATGTTGGTGCTTTTCTCAATACCTGTTTTACATAAATGTTAATCAATGTTCATACACCAAAAAAGAAAATACATATGTATAAAGCCCAGAATAACACATCAAGAAGGTATCCTGCTTCCAGGTACCCCTCTGCCTTGCAGAGAATCTGTTTTCCTTCCTTAAATAAATACTGTTCCTTTTAATCTTCCATTCCGTAGTTGTCTGTGGATTTTATTCTTCAAATTTGTGAGGCAACAACCCAAAAGAAAATTGGCACCAAATGCCCAGGATGTGCTTCTGAGACAGATTAGGAAAGATAGTAAAATGGCCAGGTAGACAGGACCTTGGGCCCCATTTAACTTACACCTAGAAGCTAGCCAGTAGATAGTGATTGACGGGTATGCTCAAGGACTTCATATGCAAAAGACTATGAGGCTTACCTGTGGAAGCAAATACTTTGTCCCAGAGACAGGAAAACTATGAAGTGGGGTAGATGCAGGTGAGAACTAGAAAGAATTTGCCACCTATTTTACATACACTTAAACCAATGATGTTGTAGCTGGGTAGCTGCTAACACTATTTTGACTGCAGAGATCTACAGCCAGCCCAAATTCCCAGTTTAACTGGAAATAGCTACAAACACGAGAAATGCGCTATTTTGGCTGCTGGAATCTGTAGTCAGCCCAGACTCCATTTATCAGCTGGAGCAGAGGATCCAGCCTCATCTCAAAAAATCCACATCATTTCCACACTAAGAGCCGCAACACAGAGCTCAACAGTAGCAGATAAAAAAACCCAGCTTTTACCTGTGTAGTTGTTACCAGGAATCTGTAGCCAGCTCAAATTCCCAGTTTTAACTGGGAATAGCTGCAAACAGTAAAAACAGGCTGTTTTAGCTGCAGAAATCTGCAGACAACCCAAACTCAATTCTCCAGTAGAAGCAGGGAATCAGGCTACATCCCAAAACTCCTGTATCAATACTAACCTTATAGCATATTTAAAATTTCATATGTATATCTGGAAATAATTAAAATTAACTCCATAGATAATAATAAGTAAAGAGCAACAAAGACAACATAAAAATCATAATATATTTATTCATATGTACATTTTGTAAAAAATTTTTGCAAAATTTTGGTGCTAAAATAAAATTCAAACATATATTTTTCTTAATGAAAAAAGTCACAATCAACAAAATTATGGCATTTTTTTTATCAGAAATATAAAGACCTTGGGCCTGGAGCTGTGGCTCAGCGTTTTCGGCGCTTGCCTGGCAAGGACCCGGGTTCAAACCCCAACACCGCGTACCCAACTAAGTGTTGGAGCAACGAAGGCCATGTGAAAAATTAATAAAGTTGTTTCTCATTCTCTGTCTCTCTCACTGTTCATCTCTCTTTTAAAAAAATAAAAATAAAGACCTTAAAACTTTTTTGGAAGTTTCAAATTTCTAAACGAACTTATTAAAATAAGTTATACTGGGGCTGGAGCAGTGGCTCAGTGGTTTCAGTGCCTGCCTGGCATGCATGAGGACCCAGGTTCAAACCACAGCACCAGGTACACAACAAAGTGTCTGAGCAATGAAAGCCACATGATAAACTAAATAAAATTGATTCTCTCTTTCTCTTTCTCTCCCTCTCACTGTTCCTCTCTCTTTAAAAAAAAAATAAGTTATATAATATAAACACTTCAAAATCTTATAATAGTCATTTAACGTAGTCGTCTCCTATGGAATACTTTTTCAATGTGTATTATCAAAAACAAAAGTTATATTCTTTAGTTCAAAAGATCTCAAAGAAATATCATCATGGAAAATCTGAAGTATTCATAATTAATGTTTTCTTAAAAGTTTCTTTAGAACAATGTTTTAAGTGAACTGAATGTAGCTGATAATTCTTTTCCCACTTAGCATCCACCAACCTCAGAACCTAGATTTTGCCCTGGAGCGTCATTTGCTTTTATTCTCAGTCTGCATAGGCATGGTACGCATGCCCACCTGCTCCAGGTCCTGGGTGACACTGATTGGTTCAGAGATGGGCATGCAACCCAAAGAGACATTAATGATACCCAAATTTAGAATTTTTGCTGAAAACCCTGAGAAAGTTTGCTGATAACATCAACAATCTGCTTGAAAGGTTAATTAAATATAGGGCCCAGGAACTCTATGCTAAATAAAAATGAATCCCAAAGAGGAGTGTACAACGACCGATTGCCTCGCTTGAGCTGCTGAATGAGATACTGAAAGCCAATTAAACCTGGGGCGTTTTAGTTAAAAGGTGACTGCATACTCTCTAAAGTTAGGCATTTTAAGTCTGGGTTGAGAAACCTGCAATTGAGTGACCTGAGTAGCTGGGCTTCCTGCCAGCCTGTCCCCATTTTGTCCTGTGCATAACATGATGGGCTGCCGTTAGCTCAGGTTATCAAAACATACTATCACGGACTGACCAGTTCAAACTGTATTATTTCTGAGAGTTCTAAATGTTAAAAGTCCCAGGTAGCAATCCAGTAGGGTTGGTTCCTTATGAGACCTCTCCTTCCCAGCCTGCAGAAGGCCACCTTTATGCTGAGTCCTTAGGTAGCCTTTCCTGTATATATGTATATAAAGAAAAGAGATAATTCTTTCTTTCTTCTAAGGCCATTTTCCTTCTTATGACTCCACCTTTATGACTTAAATTACCTCCTATAAACTTTATCTTCAAATACAGTTAATGGGACTTAGTGTTTCACTGTATGAATCTAGGTGCTGGGGGACAGACGATATTCAGTATACTGCTCAAGACTGATTGGCATGATCCAAGACCCCCCACTGGATCATGAACATTATTCATTTTTATATCATTTTTACTTAAAACATTTTCTGCCCAAAATAAGCGTAACTGATTAATGCATTAATTAATCCATCTATTGATAATTATATGAAAACTGCTCTTAGGAGAACACAATATACTTATGACAGAAATGTAAATGCTGTAATTCAGGGAACCATACTGGATTCAACATTAGCAAGAGCTTACCGGTTCTGTGCCCAAAGATTTTTCAGGAAAATGATTTTTAAAATGTGTCTACAATATTGCTGTTGATGCATGGCAGGTTTGTATATATTTCAGAGGTCAGTGTGAATTTTCATTAAAAGGTCAGAAGTAATTATTTTAGGCCCTGTGGAAAACATGGGCTTTGTCACAATTACTCAACTCTGCCACTGGAGTAAGAAAAAAGCCACAGGTAATAAGTAAATGAATAAAAGTGTGTTGATGGTTATTGATTGTTGATCTTGATTTTATTTACTAAATCAAGTCAAAGAACCCTTTATTTGATTGTAGCAATAATATCTTTAACTTCAGCCATGGTATCTTTAACTTTCAGAATGGGTAGAAAATAAAATGAAAAATAATTTTTAAATTCCATAATTCTAAAATTAATACAAAATTTCCCCTAGTTCGATTATACAGCTTTGTATTCTATGATTCATTTTAACATCTTAAAAAACCTCCCAATATTCTTTTTATTTTTTTTTCATTTATAGATGAATAGAATGCCTTTATTTTACTTATTTGTTTTCATTTGGTGCTAAAGATTGAACCCATTGCCTCACATGTGCTAGGCAAACACTCTTCCATTGAGCTATGACCCCAGCTCCAAACTTCCAATATTCTGATGAATATATAGTATGGGCTCTCTTGACATTCTGACAAAACCAAAAGTAAGTCATATTTTTTCTTACATGTTTTCCAGTTCTATTGGAGAAATTACAGAAATTTTTTTTCAACACAAAAATATAAAATTTATCAGAAAAATTACTTAAAAATACTTAATCCAGCTACCTTTTTGTGTGTGGTTTAGTAAATATTTTCTAATAAAGTTTTATATTTAAACATTATTAAAGTGATCTTAAAATACAAGTTATTGTAAAAACATTATTCAATAAACAGTTCAAGCCCTGCTCCCAGAAAAATATAGTTTCCCTTTAAGATTTAATTGCAAATATCAAAAGCATTGTCACTTAAAATATATTTTTAAAATTGGTGCTGCTGGCTAGGGTTATTATATATTAAAAAATGTTCTCACATAGCACTTAATGGCACAAATTTTGGAATTTGTGTTTTGTTGCTTAGGAAATAATATGAAAATAGTGATATTTTAATGATTCAGGAACAAAATAAATACGAAGAATTTATACTCATAATGGACATTTATCAGCATTTATTGCTCCATTTGTGTTGTTTGGGATTGCAATTATCCTTGTAATATGATCTAAAAAAGTCATTTCAGCTTTCTAATGTACAATTAATGATTTGCTAAATTTCTGTTTTTTTCTCTTATGCAAAGAGCCTCCCTGAGTTAGAACCTATCCTCCCACATTTTAGAACTACCAGGAAAAAACAATTCATTCTTTCTCAAGAATCTTTATGAATGAGGTTTAATACATTTGTTATTTAAATCTCCTTGTCTTTTCATTAATTCTTTATTATATTTTTCATTATTGCCATTTAACAAAAAAGATGCCCTTTCTAAAATTATTTACTCACTGCCCAAGATACCCCTGGATATCGCCAGGTAACTCCCACTTCCTTATCAGCTTGCCTTCTTCAATTTATAAGAATTCATGTTAAATTGTGAGTACTTAATCATATAGTTTACTCAGTAGTCAATTTCATGACAAATTTCCCCAACACCACCACCCCAAAAAGGAAAAATATAACCAGGAAATACGTTATAAGGAAAAGAAAGAAGAACCCACAAAACATAAAGACTAGTATTAATTTGTGGTTAATATTTTGAGTAAAAGTCAAATTTACCATTTAAGTTTCAAAAACATATCATTGCAAAAAAAAATTACAATGAGAAAACCTCAGCCAAGATAAGAGAAATAACAATGCTATCTGTATATTGAAGCAGGTAAAAATCTTTTCTTTCACTCAATACACTTTTTTCTGAGTATGTATTACTTTCACAATTTATTGTTTTAAAAAGAAATTTAATGGACAGAGGATGCAGCCCAGTGTTAAAACACTTGCCTAGCATGCATGATGTCCTGGGTTCAATCTCTTGGACAGTAATAAATAAATAATTAAACAAATAAAGTATTTAATAATTATACTAAGAGAATTAATCCCAAAGTCTAACTCTGATTATGGTTTATAAAAAATAGTATTTCATTTTATGAAAATGTGCTCTTTATTATCTTACTTAATATGTTTGTATTATACCTTCTTGTAATATAAGATATATAAAAACACTACTGTTTAAGACAATGATTACAAATGTCATTATTTCTCTTGGTAGAGTAGGTTGCCTTAAATTCTTTGTCCGCTTTCACACTGTTAGCTGGTTTTAATACTCCTCAAAAAGGGCAAGAAAGATACCAGAAAATGGACTACAGTTCTAACTCCAACTGCTCATGCTGGAAAAGGTCACAGTGAAGTTCAGACAAGACTTGTTCAGTAAACCTCTGTCACTTCTACTGGGACAAGAATCGCAGTCCTCTTATAAAATGTGAAAGTTCTCTTACGAAATGTAAAGAATCCCAAGACGGGAAAGCAAACTCAAATGTGAACTCACATCCAAATCACTCTTGCACACATTTGAATGCAGATCAATATCCCCGTAGAAGTAACATACCAAGGGCACTTGGTAGTGATTTTCATTTTGATCCTGACTAGCTGAAGAATTTTAAAATAGATACATTTATCTCATGTATGAAAAACATATTTGTCTTTCTAAAATTTCCTCTTAAAAATAACAAATGCAAAATTATAAGATAATCATTTAGTATAAAGAGGAAGTATAAATCAGAGAATGACAAAAGGCTAAACCTTTCTACAAAGTATAAAGATAACCATGAAACTAGCAAAAGAAATAATGGGAAAAAATGGACCTTCAGAAATTAAAGAATAAAACATAAAGTAAATTTACTAGGCACTGATAACATTCAAGTAAAGGGCAGTCTTGGAATTTAAAAAATACAGCATTAATCTTTTAATTAGGCAAATCTAGATGTTGCTGGTATTAAGGATGAGTTAATTATAGATTTGTATCTTATCAATATAATGATAAATTCTAGACGTATACATACATGGTTATTATATTATCTTAAAATTTTATGAATTTGTCATTAGCAAGTAACTGAAAAAGAATGAGCACTACATTTACTAGCATGAATTTCTAAACTATATTTAACTGCAAATATTTAATTATGAGTGGTGCATACTGCAAGATCCCATTTTCTTATACATAGTAAATAGAAGCAGCATTAAAATACTATACGACTGTTGAATCTTGTTATTTCTAGGAACTGGAGTTTAGGGTTGTTCCAGGATATATTTAAAGAAAAACTTAAATGGGAAAAAGAAAACATAAAGATTAATGGAAAGAAATGCCTCTGAAGTCATGGAAACTCTTCTTACCATTTTTCAAGGTATAAAACTATATAAAAAGTTACCACATCCACAAGGCCTTAATTTCCTCAACAGTAAAACTGGAACAATTGAAGTAATTGAAGTGATATATGTACCATGCTCAGTAGAGTCTGGCAAGCAGCAGCAATTAAATGGATACCAGTTTCCTCATTTTCCTCCCTTGTTCACTAGCAAAAGACAATGATGTTTCAGACTTTAGACTGCTCTTCATTCCTCATTAGAGAATAAACAATATATCTTATTAAACATTTGGCTTCACAGATTTGAAAGAGGGTTACAAGGCACCGGAAAAGACTTTTAAAACAAAACAAAACAAACTTCTTAATGCAAATTATATCAGGGACTGACAAGAATGACAATGGAGATAAATCCTTGACTTAATTAACTTAGTGACCTAGAAAGGAATGTGTCTCATTCCAATTTACCTGATCAGAAAAGCACTCATTAAGGCTTTTCTTCAACTTAAGAAAAAAAAAAAAAAAAAAAAAAAAGAAAGAAAAGAAAAAAATGTACATTTGATTTCCTAACTTTGAAAAGCTACTCACTGTGATCCTGAACTAAATGAAAGAGATGTCGTCCTTTATATATTTTATTTCTATTCGGCTTTTAACTTAGTATAAGACGTGGAGGTTTGAACTCCAGTTCCTGCGCATGCCAAGCAAGCGCCATAACCACAGAGACACTGCTCCAGCCCCCTGACTAGTATTTTTAAAGAAGAAATAAAAATCATTTCCTTTTCTAGGCAAGAGAAGCATAAGTTGGAAATAAATACAATTTTCTTAATAAAATTGTAACATACAAATTTAACTTACCAGCCAGTGTTAGTGGTGCACAGCTATACCCCAGGTATTTAGGAAGCTGAGGCAGAAGATGTGCAAATGAAAATCAGCTTAGGCAACTTATTCTGTCTCAAAAACTAAAAAGGGCTGGGGATATAGCTCAATGGTAGAAAATGTCTGGGTACAATACCCAGTAATGCAAAACAAACAACTACAAAGAAAATGTAAAAACACCCATTACATATCTAGTATGTGTCAAGTCCACCCAAGGATCATAAATCACATAAATTAATACATATAATACTAATAATCAAATGAATAAATAAGCTAATAAAATATATTTTTCACTCTCATGGAGTTACTCTTCAGAGAAGAGATGGATATGAAGATACAAAATCAAAAACCTGATGCTAATAAGTTATAATTCTGAGATCATATAGTAAGAGAATAAAGGCTTTGCTTACAAAATTCCAAAAAAATGGAACTGTGATCCTTACAAAGGCAACTAAAGCTAGATATGTACATGGAGACTTCCTGTGAAGTATCATGAACCTATCTAGTTAACATCACAGAGGCCAGAGGTCAGAAGCCACAGTCTCCAAAGGATCTGGACAGACGTGGAAGAATCAGTTAAGCAACTTATTTCCATAAGAAAATACCCGTTACAAGTCTGATACTTGTATCAAATTACTACTGCTTCCCTTTTATCTGTTCAAAATTAAAACATCAACTATTTCCTCTTGTCATATTCTGCTTATTGAATTGCTCTGGTGGGTAGCAGCAGTATAATCTAATCTGATCATCAGATCACAGTGGTTTAACAGATTCTAAGGGGTCAGGTTGCTGAGGGTTAAAAGACGTGTTAACTTTTCTGCCCATTTCTTGCTTAGGGAGGTAAGGATATAATACTCTGAACTGCTCCCCAGGTTCCAGCTGTCAGTAGGAAAGTCAGAAGTAATTTATTCAGGCAATTCTGTTCTCCTTTAATGAGGGTGAATTCCAGTTAGCCTCTGAAAAAATAGACAGTCTCCTGTTTTTCTATTTAATTCATAAAATGAAAGACTAACCAAAAATCTAGACACCAAAATCATCAGAAGAGATGGTCAATATTAATTAAAATTCAATATGGACAATATATATGAAATTTAAAATTATGATTGTCCACACAATACTAAATGAGAAAAAATGTGGATTCATTCCTTGTAATTTAACTCACTACAGAGACTAAAAATTTAAGTCCTTTATATTGAGATTTTACAACCTATCTGCTATTTCAGTTTATAGTTGCTTCAGCACAGTCTTCAGCAGAGGAGAATATTTTATTAATTGAGCAAAATAAATTTCTCTAATGAAATCCATACCACTTTGGATAATAATCCTATTTTCCACAGAACATTTTAATTTGTATTCATTAATTAGCATTATGACTATCCTACCTCTACGTCCTATGTAACTCCTGAAACACATTTGAGAGCTTGTAAGCACACAAGCATTGATAATTTCAGAGCACAGTACTGATGATCAATTCTATTTTTGGATATTTTCCAATTTTTTTTCAGATTTTCCATATGATCATTTTGTTTATTAAGATAGAACATTATTCAGTAAGTACACTATGTTAAACTTCACTTCAAAACCAAATCATACATTCAAAGAAGGTGTAAAATACCAAAGGCTTCAACAACAACCTACGATCTTCTTTTTTTTTTTTTAGATGATACAGAGTTACAATTGAGGGGGAAACATTATCAAACTTTCAAGAACAAATGTATATATACTTAGTTATCCAGGGCTAATGCCATGTCATGGATGCCCAACTTGGGTTCTCCATGTTGCTGTTTCCCCCAGAAGAACCCCTGAGTTAAACGGATATCTCGTGGAGGTCAGAGATCTCCTTCTGAGATGATTCCCCCATATTCTCACCCTCCAGTCTCTTAGGTGTTCTTCCTAAGCCCTCCTCCCACCCTGTCCCCCAGCCTACGCCTCCAAGTATACTAGGGAGTCATCTCCCTGTTACGATAAGAATCATACAATTTGAAGTTAGCTTATCCATCTAACATACTGCTTCCCGATGTATTCTAGCTTCCTCAGATGAGAGAAACCATTCCGCCCTTGAGTCTCTGAGATTGGGATACTTCACTTAGCATAATTCTTTCCATCTCCATCCATTTAATTTCAAAAGCCATAACAATCATCACAATACAGCTAAAATCCTTGGGCCAGTTGGGAAGGTGCGGTATTGGCAGAAAAACATGGACTTAAAAAAATGGGTTTTCTACTTGAGAATACAAAGATACTTCAGATTGCTATGTCTTCTACTTCTAAACCTGTTGTACTCACATAGGAAATCATCTCACTATTGTCACTGATAATCTGGCTGCTTTAACCAGATTTCATTCAGGGATATTCAGAGTACAATATTATTGGCTTAGAACACATGATCAATTTGACAGGCCACCAAGCCTGAGAAAAAAAATAACTACTTATTTTTATCTGCAAATGCCATAATTTCATTTTGTTTTATGGCTGAGCAGAACTCCACTGTATACATATACCGGAATTTCTTAACCCATTCATCTGTTGATGTGCATCTGGGTTATTCCATCATTTTTCTATTGTAAATTGTATTACTGTAAACATTGAGGTGGTTAAGTGATATAAGCCCAACTTAGAAACTCAAAGGCAAATGTTTTCTCTAGAAGCTTGGAGAGGGAAGAACAGAATAACATAAAGGAAAGATCAAAGATCAGTAAATGAAGAAGGAGATCAGGAGGAAGAGTGCAGGGATGGGTAAGGGTAGGCAATGCCAAATGAATCCTTAAAAATAAAAAATCATGATATATATCTGTGTGTATATATGTATATATATATATCATATTTGTGCATAGGTATAAAGTGCCAATCAAATATGAATTAATAGACAAGTGAAAGAAAGCCTAGTAGAGGAAGGAGAATGGGATTGGGAAGGGAGGAAGGGAGGGAAAGGAGGGAGGATCTTGAACTGAAATTGAATTCCATGCATGTATAAGTTTGTCAGGATGAACTCAAATACTATATAGAAGCCTCTAATAAAAATCCAAATCTATATATGTGATAAATGTCTTAGAACTGCATATGTATATTAAATAAATCAGAAAAACTGGCAAAATAACGATTTCATATAAACGAGACATAAGAGCAAACAATTTAAGAGGAAAGAGGGGAAAAATTAAATTTATATACAATTGAGCCTTGAGTAGAAAATAATAACTGAAGGGAGTCAAAATAAAAATATTGTCATTTCACACTTGCTTTGGGGCTTGGAGTAGCTCAGTGGTACAGCAACTGCCAAGTATGTATGAGGCCTGGATTGGATCTCCAGCAACACACACACACACACACACACACACACACACACATAATGATTTGCTTTGGCCCCTGATCATTTTGCCAATTCTGGATGAAAAATTGAGCCACATTATCCCCTTTATAAAATAGGATAATAATGCTGAACCTCTCCTATTTTACTTCAACATAATTGTGAAGCCTAAATAATACTGTGTGTCCAAAATACTTTGTAAAATGATACTCAAAATACAGAGATTGATAATAATATTTGTAGTAGATTAGAACACATTGATCACTAAGGGTAGATATACTCTATTTTTTTTAGACTATTGTACCATAGTAAGCAATTGGTTCTTTTCCCTTTCTCAATTTAAATTTTTCCCCAGTTACATTCTTAAAGTGATTTTAATACATTTTGATCAGCTTTGACAAACAGTTCATCCAAGTTGCAGCACTATAAACAGGACATTCCATGATCCTAGTTGCCTCACTCTGCTTTCCACTGAAGCCCTCCTCAACTGGATCCACAAAAAAAATTCATCTGGTATATATTATCTCCCCCCAAAAATCACACAGCACATTCTTTGTAGTGCCAGGCTTTTTTTCATTCAACATTATGTTTTGGGGAGTCATCTGTCTTAGGGGTTTTGTTCAATCTTGTTCAGTTTTTCAGTGCTGGAGATTGAAGCCATGGTAGGCTTGCAAGCACTCTACCACATCCCTAGCCCCTAGGAGTTTGTTCAATCTTTTTAGTGAGTACTCTTGTATTATTAATGTACTACAGTTCATCTGTTCTCCTATGACTGAACCGTGAGGATATTTCTTGTTTGTTTTTATTTTGTAATTATTGATAAAGTTAATAGTGAATATTCTTATACAAGTATTTTCCATTTATACATAAGTGTGTGTATATATATGTGTGTGTGTGTGTATGTATGTATATATATATTTTTTTAATTTAATGAGAAATTAAAAGTTCTCTAGTCTGACAATTTCTTTTAATTGGGAAAGTTGGTTTATTTACATATAAGGTAATTATGTTAATGTTTGGACTTAAGTCTGCTACTT